>JANPWX010000199.1:172134-325860 GCA_024734555.1 Trochalopteron elliotii
CTCCTCTCCTCTCCTCTCCTCTCCCTTCTTTTCTCATTTTTTCTTCCACATCCCAAAAGGGACCTGCCCTGCTCTGAGGGCAGCTGTTTCCTGTCCTTGGCTGCTCCACGGCAGTCACTCGTGCAGCGCCACAGCAATGCTCCCCGTGCCTGCAGGGATCACTGGCTGCTACACACAAACTTCCCATTCACACATGGTGCCACCAACAACACATGCAAGGACATATGAGGAAAGGGGAAATAGATCCCTGTGCAAACTGGATCCCTTTTGGCAGAGCAGTTTTGTGATTTCCTCTTTCCCCTGTAATAAACTACAGCCCTTTGGTTGACCCTTTACTTATTCCTATAGAAGGAAAAATCCTGGCTGAGCAGTGATGGAGTAAAATATGCATGAGGAATACAGTTAGCAAACTGCTGAAACATTAAACTCTCTGGGACAAAGCATTTTATATATATTGATATAATCTCTGGACTTCTCACAGACTGAGGGACTTTATAGAACAAGAGGGCAAACCCAAAGACATCCTAAATAAATGACTGGCCTTTATCCCCAGCTAAAGCACTGAGGACCTACAGGATCATAGTTAACATGTGCCTGGAGAAAAACATTTGAAAGAGGATTTTTACCTATATGACTAAATTATTTTATAATCCAACTATTAAACAAGGTACTCAACACTACTTCCTACGTCACCTGCACACTGGTAACACCAAGAGAAACAGAGATGGTGGAAAGTTTTTGGCCTCATCAAATGTCAGGAGATTATCTGTGAGATTATTGTACAGAAAAGATGTGACCCAAACACATAAAGAAAATGGGCTGAGAGGTCATGAACTGAACAAGACTTTGGCCGACTCTTTTTGGCTGCATGTGCAAACCCTTTAGTACCAGCACCACCCACAGGAGCAGTGAATGTTTTCCAAGGGCCATCTCAGGAAGGGGGAGCAGCATCTCTCCTCAGATGGTGGCTGAGTCCAGTCTGAGGCTGCATCACCCTGCAAGCAGATGGAGCCGAAGCCTTGAAGGAGCTGTGCAGGGAGAATTCCCCTCTGGAGTTCTGTCCTCACCAGGCTGCCAGTCTCCATCACACTGAATGGCTGCTCCCAGTGCCAGACACCACCAGCTCCAGCATATCCACCTTCCCTCCATTCCCAACACAATGGCTCATGCTGGCTGGTGCCTTGGCACCAACCCACCCCCTAATTAAGGCACAAGAGAAGGAATTTTCAAAGAAATCCCACCAACAGTTTTCATAGAAAAGCTTCAGACCAACCTGAGCAACCAGTGACTGGTCCAACCTCTTCACCCCCTTCCCTGCATGGTCCTGCTTGGCCTCCCAAGCCCTGAGGACACCATGACACTTCATCTCTGCCCTTTGAGCCAGTGCAGAGATGTCTTTTATAGAATTTTACATTACATTTGAAATTTTATTTCATTTTTGTTTTGCTGCTTTTTGTTGTCTGTGTTGAGGCCCTGTGCATCATCTCTTCTCAGTTTTATTTGATTGCCTTTTGGAGATGAGGAGATTAATATTTCATCAAATGTACAGGGAATAAATAACCAGGTTTGAAAGATATCCAGAGCCTTTCCTGCCTTGATGGGCATTCACAGACCTGAGGAGTGGGGAGGTATTTTTACCACAGACTCTTTCTGAGGATGCCACAATCCCTCCCATGATCTCTGCAGGACCACCCATGACATGTTCATGTCCATGATGCTGTGGGGTTATGCCCAAAGGTGTGAATGCAACACTCTAGACAGACCCATTTCTCTGTGGGACAGAGGGAGGGCTCAACCTGGAGAAAAGGAGGCTCAGGGGGGACCTTGTGGCTCTGCACAAGTCCCTGACAGGAGGGGACAGCCGGGGGGTCGGGCTCTGCTCCCAGGGAACAGGGACAGGAGGAGAGGGAATGGCCTCAGGCTGGGCCAGGGGAGGCTCAGGGTGGACATCAGGAGGTATTTCCTCATGGAAAGAGCTATTAAGCATTGCAAGGGGCTGCCCAGGGAGGTTTGGAGTCTCCATCCCTGCAGGAACACAAGGACATGGTACTCAGTGGTCTGGGCTTGGTAACAAGGTGGGGATGGGGCACAGGTTGGGGGAGGGCTTTTCCAATCTTATGATTCCATGATCCATGCAAGAGCCTCTGTACATCCCTGTACATCCATGGAACTCATATATCTGCAACAACACCATGGCCAATGCAGCAAAATCACAATGGGTCCCTGTGCTGTTAAACAGACACAGCCACAAAGAGGCTCAAAGCTGACAGGGTTGTGCATCTCTCTGTCACAGAGTGTGTGAAGACAGAACCACTTTCGGCTGGTGCATTGATAGGATTGGTTTCCAGAATAAAACCACAGAGTTTTTCCCAACCACAAACCACTGTGATCTGTTTGATGGGAAATGCCAACTGCTGATTGGGAAATTTCAGTTGACTTTGCTTTGAATGAGAAAAATAATAATTATGACTTTTATTGTCATCAGTTTAGCATTCTGCCTTGAGGTTTAATTAGCTGACAAACAAAAGCTTTTGTGTTTCTGTTCTATTCAAAATGGACACATCCTCCCAAAAGCAACTTGAAAAACATGGCAAACACTTTTGAGAAATTTGGGAAGCGAATGAGAAATTCAGTTAGATCCCAGATCTTTGTGGGTTTCCTTGAGTTTGCTTGTTTTAGTTTGCAGTTGCCATATTTTTGTTAATGTGGGATCTCCTATCAATGCACACAGTGTGAGAAGAAGAAATGACTGGAGGGAATTATTTGGGTAAATGAAGGAATCAGTCACTTGCTGCATGGAGCAATGAGTCAGAGTAAACCCAGCTCCATGTGTCTGAGTTTTCCTTCTCCCAGCAGGATGCTGGTTTGTCTTCCTGCATGGACAACTTCTACATCTCCAGCGGAGTTTGATGGGATGAACAGGGGTCTGAAGTGTCCAGAGGTCACCCCAGCATTTTGCAAGGCCTTCAAGACCAAGAAAATCTGCCAGCTCTACGGTAATACTCACTAAAGGAGGTTGGTAACAATCTTTGGTTTCCTTCTCTGCAATATTTTCAGCAGGGCTGTGGCTTCAGCTGTCCTGCTCTTCATCTCAGAGCAGCTGTGAAACTTGCAGGGGTGAAGCAGGTGATATAGAGTGGTCAAATACAACAGGGATATCCAAATTTGAGGCATGATTATCCTATGTGGTGACCAGGAATGAGAGAAATCCCATATTCTTTTGTCAGGTAGAGTTTGAGAGTATGTTCCCCTCACTGCAGGTCTAGGAGGAGGGAAAAGGACACAGGACAGAAAACCTGGAAACTAATTTTAAAAGCTGGGCAAAAAACAAGTCTCCTGGGAGAAACTTAATGTGTTGGGTTGGATTTTTTCTCAGCCTGCAGTTGCTAACACAGCCCCATGTGCTGACAGCCTGTCCTCCCCCTGAACAGCACTCGGAGCATTCGCAGCTCCACTCGACCTCCTGGGAAAGAAACAGTCCCAACACACAGGTGGGGAAATTGAGGCACACTGCTGATCTCAGCTGAGATTTCAGCTGAGAAGCCAAACTCCACCCTTCCACCAACCTGACCTAAATGTCCAGGACACTGAGGATTATTTTTTCCTACAGATGTCCCAGCTGGAAGCAAAGCCCTGCTACCAATGTCACATGTGGGAAGCAGGGACACATTTCCCTGCAGCCTGTCAGTGCATGGACCAGTCCCAGTCTCATCCCTATAGTGCAGGAGGAACACATGGAGTTTTCCCAGACCAGGGGAGGGTTGGCTGCAGGGACAGCATAGGAGCAGGGCAGCGGTGTAAGTCCCACAAACAGCCCAGTAGAGAAGCTGTCATGGAGCTGCTCAGACACAGGACTGTCAAACCACTTGCAGTTACATAAATTAATAATAATTTACCAAAGGCAGATAAGTCAGACTAAACCTCTCCTCTGCTTTCTTCCTGGAGATCCAATATTTCTCTTCATTGTCTCTATCCCTAATACCCATTCCCATGTTTGTCTCTGCACCACACCGAGGAGTTTGAGATTAACCATGATGAATGGACTGATTTCCATGTCTCGGTGAATGTTTTATTTTTCCTTTGCCACATCTGACAAGTTGCATTTTACTATAAATCTCCTCAATTAGGTGTTTCAAACAGCAATGCAGGCTTTTCCCTGATCGGTGGGGAAGGAATTATCTTCATGTCCCTGGTGACCAATTCCTTAAGTAAAAATAGTTAGTGTTCACTTCTGCCTCCCCTGCATCACCTCATACTTTGGGCACCTGAGCAGAGCATGGCCATCCCACATGTCCCACTTGGTGGCCATGGGCAGGATGAGATGGTGAAAGACAATCCTTGGTCTTGGTGTGGGAATGAGGTCTCTGGTGCTTCCCATTGCAAGGTCCCTTCTGTCCCCTGCTTGCACCAAGCCCTGGGCAGCCCCCAAAATCAGAGTGTGCCCTAGACCTGCAATGGTAGAAGGTGTCCCATGGCAGGGGGTTGGAACTATGTGATCTTCCAACTCAAACTATTCCATGATTGTATGATGCACTCAGTTGCATCCAGGCTGCTCAAAGTTATTAGGAGTTTTCTCAAGCCATTTTTAGAGAACTTTGCATTTTCCATGGGTTTATTGAAGTGAAAGGTAACACAAGGGTGGCTCTGGAGTCTGTCTCATCCCATCCTTATCAGGGGAGGGATGTTAAGAGACCTCAAAACCAAAAAGTTTCCTGAATTTACTAGAGCTTTATATATTTTCAGATGTCTTTGCCAAAGCAGTGACACAATTGATTAAACCCAGCTAATGACAGAAGATTTATGTCTGTCTTGTTTATTCCCCTTAATTGCTGGGCTGGGCTGGGTCACTGGGTGCCCCCACATGCTGGGGCACAGCCCTGGCCAGTCCCTGTGCCTTGGTCCCAGCTCAGGGAGGATCTTGATCCCTTCCTGCCCTCTTGGGTGCTCCAGAGACAAAGAGCAGCTCAGTGAAGATGGATGGAGGCTCTGGCCATGAATTCATCAAGGGACACTGTCCTCCTATTGATCCATCTGCAACCTGCTGTGGCCTGCAGCTATTCTCAGAGGCAGAGGCTGCAGGTGGGAGCATGATCCAGCACCCCATGAGAGGCTGGTGGTGGATAAACCATCATCAGCTAAGGGAAATCTCACACCCCTGGAAGGCGGTCCCATGGCAATGTTTTCCAGCATCCCCTCCCAGCAGTACACCTCATTGATCCTTATTTCCTCAAGGAAAGGAAGAAGCACAACGTGTTGCCTGGCTGTCTGCTCCAGCTCACCTCGGGCTGATGGAGCTTGGCTCACTCCCAGGACAGGTGCAGCACCCACAGCTGAGGCACCCCTAAACCTCAGTGGGCACAGAAGGAGTGCTCTGAAACTGCCCTGGCATGGGGAAGCAGGTTTAACCCAGCCAGAAATTCATCCATCTCAGGGATGGACCCTATCCTGACCATGGCATCCCAAAGAGACAGGGGTATGTGGGATCCCTCCCAGAAGACCAGGGCACAGCTGCCAGGAGATGGCAGGAGCTGAGGCACAGATATATGACAAGAGATCCTTTAAAGCCTGAGGGTTATGCTGGGTAAGAAAGGAAACGTCGTTATCGAAGACCTCAAGATCATCATCCAGACTCTCCCACACCACTCTCTCCCACCCTCCCCAGAACACTTGTCCTTCCCCTTCTCTATCAGTTCAAGCTCCCCCCTGCTCCTGCCCCATCACCTCTGCCCCTCCCATGACCCATCCTACAGGACAAAGCACGGTGCCAGCAGCACCTCCCCTTCCTCCGGGACCGCTCTGAGGATTAAACACCCCTCGCACAGCCCCGCTGTGTGAAAGCCCCACATTCACCTGCCCCACATCCCATCCTCTCGGTCAGGAGTATCTCCCTCACAAGGCAGGGCTGAAACCCCTTCCACCCCATCCTTGTAGAAGAGAAAAGGGTGTCTGCCCTCCCTTCGTGTTCACCATCCATTTTGCAAAGGGGCTGCAAAGGCTGGCGGGGGAAACCTCGCCTTGTCCCAGTTGCTCTGCCAGAGCCCTGGAGTGAAATCCCCAAATACGTAACAGCCGCTCACCCCTTCATCCCCGGCAAATTCCAGCCCCAAACCCTTTGCAGACACAAGAGAAGCCCCCAGGCTCCGCAGTAGAGACCCCACAGCGTCCGCACGATGGAGCGAGAGGGGTGGAGAGGAGAAACCCCACTCCGAGGAGAGCCAGGAGGGCGGTCCCTGGGCCGGTGGGAAGTTTCTGCTGCTGAAGATGCTGAGGGAGGGAAGGAGAAAGGGACTAAAAATCAAATGGAGTTGGAAGGCACCAGGGAGGTGGAGGAAGGAAAAGGGGAGGAGGGAGAGGAGGAGGGAGAGAAGGGGGAGTGGGAGGCTGATGAGGAGGGATGTAGCCCATCGCCAGGCGAGCTGGAAGGTGGGCAGCCGGAGGACCAGTTCCAGGGAGGTTATAAAAGGCAGGGCCGGGACGCAGAAGGACCCGTAGCCTCCGCGCAGCCCCGCGGGGACGCGCCACGCTCCTTCGCTGGAAGCGCAGAGAATTCTCTCCCCGACAGCAGAAGCAGCCCAGCAGGAGCGGGAATGCTGCCAGCCATGCCCCGGAGAGTGCAGGGGCGCAGGTGCAGCTGAGGATGGTGTCCAGCCTACGTCCTGTCCTCCTCCTCCTCCAGGTAAGATGCTTTCCTCTTCTCCCATAAGGGCCCTTCTGCCCCCTCCCCATCACCCCTGCGCCCTGCACCGCCTGTGTTCCCCGCAGTGACTTTTCTATTTCTTTGAAAGGAAAAGTAAAAGAGAAACCTCAACACAAAGAGCCCTCAGGAGAATTCCTCCAGTCGAGGCGCTGGGGCTTGGCAGGAGCTCGTGATGCTCAAAAACTATCGGGGAGGGGGGCTGAAGTGAGTGATCATTTAAACGGGGAGAGAATTGCAGCCAGGTCCTCCTGAGCTCAGCCCAGGGCTCCCAGCAACTCCCAGCCTTGCACCTCCCAGTGAAGCCAGCCGCCACCAGTTTCTGAGGCTGCTGGGAGGGGGTCGCCACTCTGGGGGTGTGATGGATGTGGACAATGCAACTGCAGAGCCCAATTGTATCCCCTGTAATTAATTTTCTAAGGAAGCCTCTCCTTTTCCCCCCCCTGCACCTGCAAAGCACAAGACTTTCTCTCTAATTTGCTCACTGTGGAAGTGTAGCCACTGCTAATTTTGCAGCTCTGCACAATATACAAATGCTTTGTCAGAAGCAATATTCCTTCTCCTTGAGGGCTTATCAAGGAGGGAAACGTTCACAGCCCAAAGCTTGTTTAAATCCCAGACCCTGGACAAACGAGATGAAGGGGTTTCCAGTGAAATTTTGAATTTT
Organism: Trochalopteron elliotii; assembly: GCA_024734555.1. NCBI lineage: Eukaryota > Metazoa > Chordata > Aves > Passeriformes > Leiothrichidae > Trochalopteron > Trochalopteron elliotii. The sequence continues at coordinate 179,496 of JANPWX010000199.1, forward strand.
ATTTGAACAAACCTATAGTGGCAGTTAAACAAAATTATCAGGTTTTGATAAAACCTCTGTGTCAAGGGGGGGTAAAAGAGGAAATCTGCCTGGCTGGCTGCAGAAAGGTGTCTCAGTGGCCCAGCTGGGACTGCAGAGTTAAAACAGCAGGTAAAGTGGAGGGAGAGCCCTCGCCATTGGCACTGCTATGGCTCATACCCCGTGGGCTGTGCACCCCACTGTTCAACTCACTGTGCATCTCACTCATCAACTGCACCTCTGGGCCAGGAAAGTTCTCACCTAAGTGATAAGTGATAAGAAGAGCTGATGTGCATCAGGAGACCCCCCTGCCAAGTTGGTGTTGCTTCTAAAAACTCCTCTTCTGAGCAGCTGCTCTCTCCTATCACTGCAACCCACTAAGCCTGATTGATAGAATTTATGGGAGCTCTTTTGCTGTTACATTCCCTGGTTCAGGTTTTGTTTGCCTCTGATGTAAGAAATAAAGGTGAGACAGGGCAGGATCTTTTCTCCCAGCCCAGGTCCTTCTTGGCCAGTCTGTGGGGACTAGCACAGACCCAGTGCAGTAAGGTCATGTTTTGGTGGGGGACAGCCATGTAAGCGTGACAGCTCCTGATAACCTCAGTGAGCAAAAAGTGGTCCAAAAGAAACCCAAGGGTGCTGAGACACAGCTCCTATCCTCTGTCAAAGCTCCTTAGGCTCAGGGGATTCCCCAAAGATATTCTTGTGAAGCTGGAGCACAAAAATCTTCCAGAGTTTGAGACCAAACCACCCCTGTGATGGGGCTGGGACTGGGAGCAGTGATCACAAAAATCAGTTCAGGCAAAGAGAAGGCTCTCCCAGCTGCCTCAAGAAAGAAACAGGCAATCTTCAACCCTCCTCCTCTTTGTAGTCAAGCTGTCTATTTTTCCTTATAAATACATGCATTCAAAACTCAGATGCTTTTCCAGAACCAGTCCCAGCCCTCTCCTGGGGACAGCATGAGCTAAAGGACCATGAAACTCCACCTGTGAGTGCATCCTTGCAGCCAGATATACCTGCAGCAGCATCCAGCCTGTGAGTGCAGAGACCTGCAGCAGGCCAGCTCCAACACAGAGCTCAGAAGGGACAAACCTCCCCTGCAGATACTGGACTAGCACAGTTTAGGTGTTCCCTATGCAGCTGGCTAGCACCTCCACTTCAACATCAGTTTGCTCATGTTGCTATACTGGATAGACATCTGTCAGGGGGGTTGGACAGACAGACTAGGAGACAGGCAGCCAAACTTGCTGCCAACTGCTCCCTGGCATCCTGCAAGTCATTTAAGCAAACTAAAAAAGTGATTAAAATAAACCAGTCCACCTGCAGCTATGTCAGGAGCTGATAACATTTCTGGGGCTGATAAAACTGCAAAAGCATTTTATGAAAAATCAGATTGATGCTGAGGGTGGGATAGTTTCCCCTCTCCTCTCACTTGACCACCTTCAGCAGCAATAAGCCCAAAAAACAGCCCCTTCCCCTTCCAGGCTTTAATCCTTGCATAAGATGCAGAACTGCAGTTGCAGGACATGCTGACCCTGGGGATCTCTTCCAGTCCTCGCTTTCCTTAAAAGCTGGAGTTGATTCAGTGTGTATGAAATCATCCCTGTGGTTTCGCATCTCCAACAAAGAAGTGAATGGAAAAGGCACAGCCTGTTCCCAGAATAACTACTCTGTCACCATAGGATGAATATATAGGAATACGATAAGAATATCCTGCACCAGCAGCTCAACCCTGCCCTGAAATCCAGCTCTGCTCACCCAAAATCCTGCACAGGGTTAGCCCAGAAGTTAGTTGTGAGCGACAAGCTCAAGCTGCAATTGAGTCTGCAGTGTTTAGAGAAGCTGCATCCATGGCTTCATCTGTGAGAACAATTTTTGAACCCAAAGAAAGCACAAATCAACCCCAAAATCATGGGATTCCCTCACCAAGCAGAGCCCAGGAGCCATTGCCTGACACCTCAGAGCTGTCACTCAGGAGAGCGTGACTCTTTCTGAAGATGGAATAATGTCCCTGGGGCCCATCTGTTGTTTTTCTTTTTTTCCCTAACTGTATTCTGAGCTGATAGAAGAGACCCTCTTTCTCTGCTTTATCCACAGTCACCCTCCCAGGAGCAGTTACCTCCCTTCCAACGGCCAAGGGCACAGCAGGTTGGCATTTTGCAGATTACAGTCCCTCTTCCGCCCTGAAATCTGCACCATCCACCCTGAAAAGGCAATGGCAGATGCAGCTTTGGTGTGGCCCAGATTTCCTGAGCTATGATGTGAATAAACAGGGAAAAAAAAAAAAAAAAAGGGGGAAATTAAATTGTGGCTGTTCGTCCCAGGGCATAACCCTAAAAAGGTGATGGGTGAAGGAGGGGGTTTGGAGCAGTCAAAATGTGGGTTTTGGGACAGAGCTGGAGGGAAAAATGTCCAATCCCAGATTGAAAATACCTGTCAATGCACAGGAGTTCCACACGTACAATATGCAGGAGAGTTTAATAAAATTGCCTTAGAAAAACAGCTGCCCCCCAGGCTTGTGTCCATCACTGCAATCTTCCTCAGCAGCCTTTGCCCCTGCAAATCCAGGTCCCATAGGAGCTGCATGGATTTAGTTGGAATCCTTTAGCTTCCAACACCCAAATGCCATTAGTCACTTTTTCACCTGTCCCCAAAAATCCATGTCTCTCTTGACAGATAAATGAGATCAGAATTACTTATGGCAAGAGAGGGAGACCTGAGCTTAATCCAGGAAAACCTTTAATTGTTCATAAATCAGTTTTTACAAGGCATTCATTTAGCCCTGATTGATATTCTTTTGTTAGGATCTGCATCCAGCACACTCGGAGAGGTACTCCAAACAGAATAAACACCCTCACCAAAGCTCCTATCTACACACCACAGGGACTGGCCCTCCCCGATAATTTAATAAACTCACAGATTTTAATGCCAGATGGAAATGTTCTCACTGCCTGCTCTTCCCCTGAGTAACATCAGTCATGTAAAATCCCCCCACGGGTCTTGCTTTGAGCCTTGTTCCATTGCCTGAGCTTTGCCTTGATGCCTCAATGCTGGAAGGGCTTGGGATGGGGCTTTGGAAAAGCAATGAAGAAGCAACAGGGGCTTGGTAGGGCAGCAAAGGGGCTTGGAGGAACCCTGACATCATGAGTGGCAAAGCAGGTTACTGCCAGGTCTAAGACAGAGGTGTAAAGAGGGTCCTTCATGGACCAGATCTGCCTGGAGGTTTCATTTGTGGATTCAATTGAAGATGAAACTGTTCCAAGCAAAAGCCCTCCAGGTGGAGCAGGTAAGAAGCTCCCCAGCTGCAGAAAACAGTGCCTGGAACTCAGAGGAGACAAAGGCAAAGAGATCCCCTGCAGTGAAGGCAGGAGACACGGGGGTTTGCAGGCACCTCCAAGCACATTTGAGGGGCAGCTCTAGTTGCAGGCCACCTCCAGCCTCCAGCTGCAGTCCTGGCAGGATGTGCTGCTGCTCCCTTCCCACACCACTGATGCTGCTCTGCCCTCTGAAGTTGGCATCCAGCTCTTTTAACGCTCCCTGTATTTAACACCCAAAGTCTGGCACCTTTTGCTGCAGGCTCAGAGCCAAGAGCAGGCTCCATCCCAGACTAATGCCCTGGGGAACCTCAGCAAAGGTCCAGGGCAGCAGTTGCTCAGCCCTTCCCTGCCCGTGTGTTCCAGGAGATCTTTCCTCTTCCACACCAAGTGTTGTAGTGGGCACCAAGCCCAGCCAAGCCAGGGGGCAGAACTGATGGGTCAGAGAGGTCCCTACAGCAAGGATGACTCCAGAGTGGCTGGTGTTGTCCCCCCTCCCAGAAAGGTCGTGGTGGCCATCACTGTCCACTGCTCCCACTGCCCTCCACAGCCCTGTGCAAATCCTGTCTCCCAGGGCTTCATCCCAGGCTACAATCCCACTAATCACTCACCTCTTCAATTACAGCCCCTCAGCACTAGACCTCCTAGATTGCTAATTAGGCTACAAGCCATCTATCTCGTGCTCAGAGCTGTCAGCCCTTCCTGCCATGCAGATCCCCTCTTTTTTGAGGCAGCATTATTGCAGGGGGAACACATGCCTGTCTCTGGGTAGCACAGTGCACAGGGTGAGGTTGCAGTTGGATATGAATGCATTAATTAGTATCCATGGATTGCTTTGGAGAGCAAAAGCACCACAAGGGGACATTAATTCCTAATTGTTATTAATTGAATTTTTCTGCCAGGTCAGTGGCAGGTCACAGAGACTGACGCCATGTGTGTGATTGTGCTGCTCACCCCCAAAGCAGCCAGATTCCCAGTGCTGATGAGTTGACACTGTCCTAGTTCACTGTACTGCATTTCCTGGCCCAGGGGACCTGCCACCCTGTCCCCTCACAGGCACAGGAACAGCTCCAAAAAAACCCAATTTTTTTTTTTTTTTTGGGCGGGGTGCGTTTTTTGAGCCCTGGTGGCACCAGGACATGGTTGGTGTGTCCAGATAGGAGAAATCTGCCCCACACGGTGCCCCACAGCCTGAGTGACCTTAGGCAGATGGTCCTCAGTGCCTCAGTTTCCCCTCTGCAACAGCCCTGGCATGGTGGATGGCGGGACACCAAACAGAGCAGATGTTTGCTCTGTGCAGGAAACACAGGAGCAGTGTCAGGTTTTTGTATCTGAGCTGTGCAGTGAGGACCTGGGGGGGGGGGGGCTGTCCTGCTACAGAATATGTGGGGATGAAAGGAAGGAGCTGGTGGTCTGTGAGGTCCAGGGTTAAACCAGAACCATCGCTGTGTATAAAACAGGGATGTTACAGAGTCTGGAAGGGAGCTGGGTGGAGCTGAGGCACCAAGAGCAGAGACAATGGTGGCTCCTGATGGAGAAGAAGCTGCTGCCAGAGTGGGCCCTCACGGGGCCTGTGCAGCTCCCAGCAGAACCATCATCCATCCCTGTGGGAGCAGCTCCCCGGGCTAACTGGGAGCACTGTGCAAAGGGGCTGCTTCCAGAAGAGCAGATTGCCTTCCTTTGTGGACAGCTGAGGGCTCAGCCGAGGCTCTCCAGGATTTTGGCAGGCTGAGAGAGGTCACAGAGGTGTTCCTGCCTGCAGAGGGGGTTGTGCCATAGCTGTGTGAGGGCAGGGCCAGGAGGGTGGAGGAGCGTGGCCCCTCTCTGGCCCGAGCATGACCCACTGCTCAGTGTTGGGGCTCTTGAGGTGAGCTTGGCTCCAGCCCGGCCAGGCTGGGCCCTGCTGGGCACCATGTGGCATCTTACAGAGCAGTGTTGCTCTGGCATGGCACGAGAAGCTCTTCAAGGACAGAGCTTTGACCTGTTCTCTCTGTAAAAGCATGAGCAGGGGTTGCACTAACCCACAAAATGCAAAACAGAAAAGACAGCGACCAGCAAGTGCCAGATAGGATTTTTTTCACTGGGGCAAATCCCCCTGCAGCTGCCACCACCTCTGCTTATTCCCCTCAAAATGCTGACAGGAGCAGGACAAAACCTCTGCTTCTGTCAAGAGCTTTGGCCACACTGCAGTGAGACAAGACTCAGAGCCTGGTAAGAAAGCTCTTAGTATTAGTTCTGTTTTGGGGATACTTTTTTCCCTTCCTTTCTTCTGTAGCTGATTTGGCTCATTTACAAAGCCTGCAAAGAGCCAATGACTGCTCCATCCACACCCCTCCCTGCCTGTGGCTTGCTCAGTGCCAAGACCTCTCCCTGTGTCTGGAAGGAGAATGGGCACTGCCAGGCTGGAGCAGGCTGGGATTAGGAGAAACACATCCAATTAACACTTGAAAGCCTGTTCAGGTAGACAAACTATCCCAGCCATCTTTTGGGCAGAATCCTTCTGTCCCAGCTGCCTGTGCCAAGAGCCACCAGGTGTGGTGGGCACCAGCTGTGGGCATCAACACAGAGGGGAGCAGACTCCCTGCACCTTGATTCCTCCCTGTTTGGAGTTTAGGTGGTCTCAGCTTTCTGAAAGGAGACTCAGGAGGTGCTGGGCTTCTGCAGGACCAGCACCCAGGAGCTCCAAGCAGCTCCCACGCCAGGGCAGGGTTGAGCTGCCGGATCCCCTGTGCCATCTGGAGCAGTCACAACAAGGGAGCTATTCTCAGCTCCATTTATATGTCTGCCTGACATCTCTCTTGCTGTCATAACCAGCTTCCCATGGCAGTAAACAGTTGTTTGGAAAAGAGCAAGTGGGTGCTGAGCTTGTCTGTGTCTGAATAAATCCTGCTAATGCCTTGGTGAGGCATGAGGATGGCTGGGTGTGCCAGGAAGAGCAGACAGTGTTTCGATGGCTCAAGGACAAGAGGAGGAATGCCATCTCCATATTCAGAGCAGTTTGGGAGGCAAATGGCAGTCAGGAAGAGGGGTCGGGGACTAGGAATCAGCCTGGTTGATGGGGAAGGCAGAGGTTGTCATCCCCAAGGAGCCGGGAGCTTGCCTGCAAGCAGGGGAGTGCAGCCCTTCCTGCCTTCAAGCTCAGGGCTGTTTCCCAAGGGATCTCTATGTGACATGTTTTGGGGTGCAGCTCTGTCATTTAACCAGTGACTTCTCCTCAGGGGGTTTGGTCAGTCGTTGAAGGTGAAAGTGGAGTTGAGCATCATCCACCATTAATGCTGGTGAAGCAGAGGGGATGAGCCTGTGTCACCCTTCCCTGAGATGGAGGAGAGAGTGGGCAGCTGCTTGTGTAGAAATATGTCTTCTGCAAAATATCTGGTCCCCTCCTTCTCTCATCTGGCACCTGGGTGAGCTGTGAGACCAACAGCACCATCCCTCTGCCATCCTTGCGATCCCTTCATCCTGAGAATTGCCTTTCTCACTTTTAGTTTCCCCAGACCCCTGCAAAGGCGCAATAATTCAATAATCATTTTTCCAAAAAACTTCTTGTGCAGAGTTTTAGCAGAGCTGGGTAGATTGTGGTCAGTCCTTCCCGACTCAATGGGAATGTTGGTGTTTGCTTACAATTCTCCTGAAAAAAGACTTTAGCCAGAGCTTGTTGTCTGTGGATCAGATCTCCTTAAGGATGTGTGTGAACATCTTCCCACTGACAGTTTACAAGGCTGTGATTTCAGTAAGGGATTGAAAATCCAAGAGTGATGTCAGGCTCATCATGTTTCCCCTGTCTGCTCTCAAGATTGAAAGATGCTAAACCCAAAAGTGTTGATTAAAATGCTAAACAGCAGAGGTTCCATGATTCAGCAGGGGCTGCAGGAGGGTTCGCTGAGGTGGGTATTCAAGGCAGGAGGCGATCACTGGGTGGGAAACAGAGAGCAGGGCCTCAGACTTGGGCTTGGATAAGCACAATTTCCATAGGAAACTGTCCTGAAAACGGTACATGTCCATTGTGCAGCTTTGGGGGTGTTACCCACTCAGATATGGACAAGATCAGATTTCACCCAAGGAGGCATTTGGGGGTGGGGAAGCAGCAAATTGCACATATAACCTGAGCCCTGTCTGCTCTCTCCCCATGCAGGTGTTTCTCCTCTGCCATAGCCCCGTTGCAGCCTCCATCCAGGAGCAGTACTGCGAGAGCCTGCTGCCTGTCACCAATCACACTGGTGAGTGTCCCCCACCCCAGCCCACTCCAGCCACCCCTCGGGGATCCAGTGCTTGGAAGAGGGTGCCAGGGGCGTCTCTGGGCTCATCTGCTGCTGCATGGATCCTTTTTGGGGAGGCGGGATGTGTGGACACTGCATCGCAGCCCTCTGCTGGTGCTGCTGCAGCCTCCTTGCAGGGTGGCAGTGGAGGAATGTAGAAGGTGAAGATCTCAGGAGATGAAAATAGGGAAAATAAATGTCTGTTGAGCAGAGCGGGAGATGAACAAAGAGACATTAGGGCTGGCTGTCTGTTCTATGCCATGCCCAGGGGCACCAGGACTTTGGCTCCTATGTCCACCCACTCTACCATCCTCCTGCCCAGGGATGATGACTGGAGGTTTTGACTTTTTGTGGAGACCACATAACCAGTGCAGTGTGGCGGCCATGGCTCCAGGCTCAGGCAACTTTTGCTCCCCAGAACTCCTACACAGGTGCCATTGAGCACTTTGGGAGGCCACCCATCACAAAGAGCTGCTGGGGATATGGTTATGGTCAGGGCTGGCTCAGCCCTGTTGGGTGGGAGCAGCAGGGTCAACAGCCCACTCAGCATTGTGCATGGGTTTAATCCAATCAGGTCAGAGCTTGTGCCAAAACTGGCTTTTAGCCTATATTCAGGATGTAACTTGGATGTCACCTCAGCAGTGACAGGTCTGGTTCAGTGACAGGTTTTGGGGGAGGAGAAGTGTGAGAAGAAGTAGAGCTCACAAGGACAAGGAGAAAAGTCCTCTCCAGCTCTGGGATGCTGCAATGTTGATTTTCCATGACTGAATGAGAATCAGAGCAGGCACCAAGGAACTCTCCATCAGGGTGATGGATGGCCACAGGACTGGGCACTGAGAAATGGCCATGGAGACCCAGAGCTGAGGAATGGCTGCCCACCACTCATTAACAGCAGCACTAACAGCTCCTTTTTAACAAATCCCATCTTGGCACCAGCTGATCCAGTGTCTGGCCAAACCCAGGCTACCTTGCCCTGCAAGAAGCTTCCCAAGCCCACGAGGTGGAGGCAGAAAGCCAGGCAACAGCAAAGCTGCCTGTGGAATGGCAATGCCTGGATGTCTGGTCAGATAAGAAACTTAGTCATCACTCATGGGCTTTACTCCCTGAAGGTTTCATCACTCTTCTCAGTGAAGGCCTGTCCTTGGCCATGTTAAGCTGTGATAAATCCTGACCCAGGGCAGCAGGCAGGTCCCGGAAAATCCTCATGCCCAGCTCATAGCCTTTTCCACCAACTGCTAGAACCTCCCAAGCCCCAAGGAGAGGTCAGAAATGGGGGAGAATTTCTGCTGTGGTTTGCTGATGGATTGCCCTGGAATTACCAACATCCTCAAGCACTTGCTTTCTGAAAGGATTGGGCTTTGCTCAGTGAGGATTTATCAGCATGATTCCAACCAGGATTTATTGAACCTCAGTGTCCATCTCCCTGGCAGAGGTGAGAATGTGAGAGGCTTCAGATTTGCAAATTGTCCATTATCCCCACACATCCAACCTGCAATTCCTGAGAAACTCATTAATTTGGATGGGACTGGCATACGTGAGAGCTGCTTCTATCTGGAGAAGGGGACTTAGAAGAAGAAGTAGAGGTGGAACTGTCTTATGTCTGCTTGGGAAGTGGAGTTCAGCACCAGCCCTGGTCCTTGGGGTCCATTTAGTCCCTGCCTGATGGAGACAGCGATTCCTATGGAGGCATATTTACTAAACTGGAAACTTTGATTTGAGCTATTTAACATGAAGAGTTGTTAGGATGATGCTAATGAGAATTGCATCAGGGCCCTGAGACTTAATTTGTTAATGTCTTCACAACCCTTGGGAAATGACACATGCTGATAACACGAGCACAGTGGTCCCCCAGTGCGTGGCTCAGCACGGGATCTGCTGAATGCATGGACAGGCACTGCCCTGTGCCTGTGTGCAGCATCCTTCTTCTGAAACACAGCCCAGCCTGTGCTCTCCTCCTCTCCTGGGTCACCAGTCCCTTAATCTCTCAGTTTTAAGGATAATGTGTGGCTGAACAGTGAAGTCACCAGAGTGCCAGCACTCTCTAGGCATGTGCACTGAGCTGGAAAAGTTTCTGCCACATCAGTGGGGTGGAGGGTGGAGGCACACTGGGGTTATGATGTCCAAGCTCAGGGGATGCAGGTGGTGCAAACTCTTATCCCAGGACATGGAGCACCTGAGCCTCACAGAGCTCTCCTCTCCTGCCCTCTTACCACCATGGTTTTACCCATCCCCCTTTAAGCCCCCAATGCAGGGTGATATCCCTGGGAATTCAGGCTCATTGTGATGCTCCAACTTGATAGTTTAGGTATCCATCAAAAATTCCTGTCAGTGAGCCCCTGATTTTGGCTGGGACTGGGACATGGGCACAGCTGGATGCTCCATCAGAAAGCTGCCTCCCACAGTAGCAGTGAAGAAGGAATATCAGACAGGACTTGAGGTCAACGTGTTGCATTCAGGAAGTCAGGTCAGCTGCACCCCCAAACATCTGCAAGCCGTGAAAATCTCTGATTAGGCTTGAAAAGGAACACAATGAGGATTAGCATCCCTTTTCTGGAGTGGATCGGTGCTGTCCCAAGGGCTCCCAGCCCATGGACTGACTCAGACCATGGATTCCTCTGGCTGGTGATTTCAGCTCCCCAGTGTTTGTGTACAGCTGCCTCTCGCCCTGTCACAAAATCCATCAGGGAGGGACAAGGTCATTTCATCCACCAGGGCAAAGCATTCCCTGCAGCTGCAGGACTGCTTCCCTGGGGAGGGAAGGGGGAATCTGAGAAGATGAGAAAGCCTCTTCCTAATTAATAATGAGGCTTTTCCAAAGCAGCTCAGCACAAAGCACTCGAGCAGAGCGAGCACAGAGCATTCTCAAGGGGTTGTTTTGCCATTTGTAGCTCCTGGATCAGTCCAAGGTGTTGCCACCCAACTGCTCACATCCCCCTCTGGTCCTGGCTGCACAATCCACTCCTTTAAGCTTGTTACAAATTCTTATCCTCAATCCTGTGTGTGTGCTCAGGAGAGAGAGGGGAGCACAGAAAATTCCTTGTCAGAAAAGCAATGTTTCATGCCAGTGCCAGTTCACCTAAAGCAAAGAAAAATGACACCAAAGCTAAGCAGAAAAAAAGAAATGTCTGTGGGTTTTTGACTGAAGGTTTTTTCAAGGGGGAAATGGAGTGTAGCTTTGTATTAAATAAGGCAAATTTAATTGTTCCAGATACAGCAAAATCCTGTGGCTAAGAAGCAGTGAGTGATAACAACATATCCTTTACAGGCACTATCAGATAAGTTTGGTAACATATTTCACAGCGGGTGACAATTTGACCAAGAGACTTTCCACCCACTCCAGCTCAGCTCCCAAAGTGCTGACGCTGGTTCAGCAGCCCACGTGCCACTGCTCTTTCATTCACTTACTGACTCCCTTGGGGTGAGTCTGGAATTTAAATTCATAAAGGTCAAAATAACATTAGCGACTCTTCTCTTCAGTCTCATTGGCATCCCACCGAGGCGGAAATATTAATAAAGGAGCTGAGCAAGGATTAAAAGATGTAGCAATGAGTCTAGGCAGGGACTTGAGGGAGAGACATGGTACTGGAAAGTTTTGGGAAACAAAACTCTTATCTATATGGGAAATCCTAGTGGTTTAAATATAACTTGTGTCCATTAGGGCATTCTGCTCCATCATCTGGGAAACAGGGATGTCAATAGCAACTCACTGATATTCACAGATTTTATTGTAGTGGAGGAGGGAAGATGATGAAATTTCCCAGTAGGAAACGGTGTCCTGGCACTTCCCATTGTGAGCAGCAGCTACAGCAGTTAAACTGTACTTTGGACTGGATACAGTGAAGTCACTGCCAGACTGTTCAGTTGTAGCCAAACTAGAAGGGTCTGCTAGGAAGACTCTGCCAGGGAGGGATTTTGATGCTTCACTCACCACCCACCACCAAATCCCAGCCAGCCCCAAGGAATAAACAACTTCCTGCCATGCTTGATTATAACACAATTCCAAACACTCTGTGGTTCATGTCAGGAGAATGTGATAAGTCCCAAACACAACCCACTACATTATACACATTATACACGTTATACACATTATACACATTATATACATTATATACATAACATACATATATATGCTGTAAAGCTGTACATGGTTCATGTTAAGTAACAACATTGAGCAGATGCATCAGATACCAACAGCACGGGCTAGGTTTGGTGCCTTTTATTTATCCTTCTCCAGAGCAGCAGCAAAGACCTGAGGGGATAGTCAGTGACAGTGAATAGCAACAAGCCAAAAATTCATTACAAAGACCTGTATCTATCATAATGCTTAATTAGCCTGGATAATTATTTTACATTGAGGATCATGGAACTTGAATGCTTGGGAGGATTGCTGGGGACTTTTTAAGGACTGGAGTCTTACAAAAGTAAATAGAAGCCCCCAATGCAACCAAAAGCAGTACTGGAAGTAGGGTGTAAGCAAGGATCTACTCTGAGGCAGCCACAGCCGCTCCCAGCCATCCTGAGCACTGACCCCTGCTCAGAGGGAAGGAAAACAGCTCCACCACCCCAATTTCTACCCCATGTTAATATAAATTGTCCCCCAGTGCCTTTTCCCTCAATGCCTCAAAGTGCTACTTGAGCATTTAACATCTGAGTGACTCTGCAGCTCAACCTGTCCACCCCTGCCTGGCACCTCAGCACCTGGAAGTAAAAGCATCCCCCAAAGGCCCTTGTTTTGGGGCAATAAGGTATGAAATGGGTCTTTCTTCTTCACCACTCTGGTGGAGCTGCTTGGGAGGGACAAAGAGATTTTTGTGCAATTTCGCAGTTGATACATCAGACATCACAGTGAGTTGTATTTTGATTAGTCGTGGAGATGAAGCCCAAATTGATTGCCAAATGCAAATGTTGCAGCAGAGACACAGGGGACAGTCTCAGGGAGCCAGAGGCTCAAGGCAGCAGCAGCAACGCGGTCACAGAGGACATCAGGGCTGGACAGAGATAACTATGGCTGAAGAAGAGCTCAGGACAGGTAGTGATATCAGTTAATAACTTTCAGCTGTTAGGCTCTTGAAACACCTTAGATAAATAACCCCATCTCTCCCAGCCACAGGAATGAGCCTGTAGTTCAATTTCCACCATCTCTCCTGGCCCCTTTCCATTGCAGAAGGGGAGAGAGGTTTCACCCTTCCACCCTTCAGTGTTGTGTCTGTGCACAGCAGCAAACTGGGACGTTGTGCTGGTGCACAGTTGTGCTCAGTGTAAAGTAGGATGTGTTTACCAGCACAGTTATATCAGCTGAACCTTTGCTCTACTCCCCTTCAGAGCATCCCAGCAATGGCTTGATGGTATGACAATACTTCAGACCTCCTGGTAGCAGCTCAAGAGCACTGTGGCCACACGTCTGGTACCAGTGGACCAGGATAAACATGCTCCATCCTCTTTAAATTTGCTCAAAATCTTTTGGCAGATTATCTGGGAGTGGAGAGCTTTACCCTGCCAGGTGTCACATGGTTCCATGGCTTTAGCTCAGAGCCATCTTGGAGGCCCCTGTGAGTGGTGGGAGCAGGCTGGAGAAGGATGCTTCCGATAAACAGATGGGATATTACTACAGTTATCCTGAGACAGTTATTGTGATACAGTTGTCTCAGTGTAAGTCCCTGGACAGACATTTTTTTCTTCAGAAGAAAGTAAATGCTTTATATTGCTTCAGAGCAGCCCAACCCAAAGGGTGAGAAGGGATTGGAGTGACTTCCCCTGTGCCACATTCCCTGTCTCAAAGTAGGGCCTGCTCCTGCCTCCTCCAAACACCATGTTTCTGTGTGGGAAAAAGCCAAACTAGGGGGATTGAGTGCAGGTAGGAAGTTCAGTGACCTTTCTTGCTGTAAATCTGCAAAGACCCAGCCTGTGCAGCCAATGGAGCTGAGAAGCCAGAGCACTCGTGTGCAGAACCTGGAGAATAGTCCCCCTGCAAACACGGATGGGCTGCTGAGCAGGCAGGGAAGCATTTAGTACTGATACATATCATTTCCATGTGCACAGTGCTCTAAATGCTGGGAGCCAGGTGCCATTCAGGGGGAGCTGAAGCAAAGAGTTCTGCTGGGCAAAAGGGATGTTACAGTCCTTCTGGCACTCTGTCTTCACTCTTTTACTTATCACTTCCCCACAGGTAGGGTTTTTTTTTCTCTTTTCTGTATGCTGGAGAGAGCAGAAAGAGCAGCATCTGCTTTCTGCAGCTTTTCTTCATCAAGCCGTTCTCAGTATGAGCCTAGGAAAAATATTACAGCCACCCACTAGATGAAAACCTGGTGGGACAGAGGTCCAAATGCTGCCAAGTGGCAGCCCAGGGGTGAAGCACAGGGAGAGGTCCAGAAGCATCCGACAGCCTGGCTGAGCATCTCCTCATCTGACTGCAGCCCCAGATTACAACGTCACCACACAGCACCACCCTGACCCATGGGACCAGGAGAGCTGAGCTCCTGGTGATGCTGATACACCTTCCCTGTGGTGGGACTGGTGGGACCTACTGGGGTTGGTGTCTGGTGGGATCCTGTCGTGTTCTAACAGGAGTGCCAAGCAGCATCCCACCAAGTGCCATGGAGAAAGGTGGAGTTATTAAATCCAGCCTTGAGCAGATGTATCACAGAATGATGCACCTCTGTCTGGCTACATCATTTCCAAGAGTCTCTCTTGGGTTTGGTCATTAATGACATTGCTGTGGGTTTGTTTTACTGGTGGAAAGTATCATCATTGCTGCTCTCTGGCCCTGCCGACTTTTAATTACTCTCTCTTCCTGTTTGTCCTCTCTGAGGAATCTCTGTCTGTCCCCCAGAACAGACCCTGGAATACAGGAGGGAAACTAAGGCAAAAGAGGATGCAAAGAAAATGGAGTTTATGCTTAGCCCTGCCAGTCCCCGGAGGGGTTGTGATAGCTGCAGGAGCTGCATGAGTACATTAGTACCATTTTCCTGTGCTGCATTGTTCCAAGTGAAGCTTTTCCTGTTCCAGACATTCACACAGCTTCTCACCTCAGTGGCTAACAGGAAGAGCACTTGCAATTTCACTTTGTCCTTAGTTCAAGTAATTACTGGTTGTTTTTTCTTTACATGCATGAATGTTATCATAAAATTTTTAGCTGTGATCCTCTATTTCTCTGTCAAATTTGGGTTAAAACAATGAAGGAGCTCAATAAATTCAAATGGATGTAGAAAGGCACAGACACACACGTGATAAAAGGCACCTTGTTTCCTACAAAATACAGGCTTAAAACAGTTAACTTAAAGGGAAGGTTGCCACAGCAACCCTACACATTAGCAAAGCTAAATGCAAAGGTCATTGTTAAAATTAATTTCTCCCTACAAGCTATGGGAGGCAGAAGGTAACACTCGCCATGCTCTGATGCTTCCCTAGCTCACATGCTTGGAAGCTGTTTTCCTTTGCTTAGATACTTCAAGACACTGAAAGCCCTGAAAATTTTCTCTGAGAACATCTCAAAATAACAAGGAGCCAATTTTTCAGATAATTGATGAAAACAAATATTCCTCCATAAAAACCTTCATCATCATCATCAACAGTATTTTGCTTTTTTTTCCTTTGGTCACTCTTTAGCCAGCTCCATCCATAGGAATTTTGGGGAAAGGCATTCAAATAACCACAAATCCAGGGGGAGAGGGAACGTTGTGTTCTTGCACCCAAGGAGCTATGAATTTGTCTTAGGAAACGGCAATTTCTGTCTCTGTGCTAGCAGCACAAACACCTCTAGTACCTAGGAGTGGTTTAGACTGCACTCTGCCCATTCCAGCATCTCCTGCTCACCCATTTTCTGCTTGTCTTGGATTGTAGTACATGGATATTGCAGCCATTGTGCTTCCAACCTCACTGTGAGATGGAGCAGGGACATATTTAGCTACAGTACATGTTGTTCTAAATATACACAAATGATACATTAAAAAGCCTGCAATCTGGCCTACCTAATGCCTATGTTAGCACACTTGTGTAGCTGGGAGAAGCACACAAAACTGAAATAGCTGCAGTTTTGGAGTTTTCTACCCAGGAAAGACTGGGAGAGACCATCGGGAATGGCTGGGAAGGAGATTTTGCAGCCAGGAGGTGTGAGATGTTTGGAGAGGCTTAGAACTAGACTGGATGCACCAATGAGGAAGAGAAAGTCTGGCTTATTGTCTTTTGTGGGGCTAGATGCCAAAGTCATGGCTGAAGGAAAGAACAGGGCTGAGAAACCAGTGCCAGGGAACCCTACATGGACTTGGAAGCCAGGTCTAAAGCCAAGTTTGTGCCAGAACTGGGTTTAGCCCAGTAGTTTGGACAGGACCAGAATAACAGGCATTGCCATGATGATTCAACCAGCTCTTGCAAGCCCCCAACTGGTGTCTGCCATTGATAGGATAGGGTTAAAATGATTTCTAAAGGCATAAGGGTAGGACTTAGCTTCACTGGAACCAGGATGTTATTTTCATGCCATTGTTTTAATCAAACCAAGTATAACTTGCCTAGGTACTAATCAGGGGAGGAGAGGGAATAAATGTAATACCTAGGCCCTAAAAATAAAGTTAGATGTTCTTCAGTAAGTCAAGGTGAACCTGTACCTGTATCATAATCATTTCATAAATTACCTTATTGTTAATTGTAAGTATCTAGTAACTAAATATGATTATTATCTCAAACATGAATCATGAGAATCTTAAATAGAAATCATGAGAATCTTAAATACAAATCCTGAGAATCAATTGTTCCAAATTCATGCTTGGGTAAAATCAATAGAACAGTGGGGTTTAATGGTTAACATGTATACTTATGTAACAAGAAAGTATAAAACTATGTCTATTCCAAACTTCTGGTAGAGTCAAGATTTGGGTCCTCAGAGCCCTGGCTCCCAGAGCTCCCCAATAAAGCACCGCATACAATCATCCCGTGATTGTGTGTTTCTTCCTACACTAACACCATGAGGGTTTTCTGGGGGCTGAGCTTGACCCATCAGCTCATCCAGCAGCCCTGCCTGTATAGGCAAATCTTGACCTTTCAACAGCCTGGAAGTGGCCCATGGTGGCTCACAGGCCTCTGCTAACCCTGTGCACTTCATCCTTGCAGGTCCCCAGTGCAACGCCTCGGTGGACCTGATCGGCACCTGCTGGCCCCGGAGCGCGGTGGGGCAGCTGGTGGCTCGGCCCTGCCCCGAGTTCTTCTACGGCGTGCGCTACAACACCACCAGTAAGAGGGGCAGTCCTGCTGGGGACACGGTGGGCCAGGGTGCTGGGACACAAATGGCAATGCCCCTCTGGGAACAAAGCTCATCAGCCATAAAGGAAACAGCGCCTCAGACTTCAGATTTCAGGGAGGGTCTTTATAAGCAGGTTCTCCTGGGAGGAGGAGAGGGCTCATGTCTCCATCTTGGGGACAAAGGCAGAGGAGTGATCTTGCCCTGCCCTTCGAGGTGGTACAGGGGCCTGAAGCCCCCAGCTGAGCAAAGACTGGGAGACTTTGAACCTCGTCGCCTACTGGCACAGGCAGCTGCACTGTCACTACCAGTGCCATGCTGGGAGTAGAGGATGAAGCCATAGCATATGAAAAGTGCCCAAAGTCATTCCTAGAATAAGGTTGAGTTTCTGACCACCAGTGCTGTTGGTCGTACACCAACATCTTGCTTCTCACAAAAAACCATAAATTTTTCCATCCTGCACATTCTTGCAGCCATGGGGGATGGCACGCACGCACAGCTCCTGCCTTGTGGTGCCTCCTGTGCTACTGTGGGAGCCTCTCTGCATTAATCATGACTTGAGCCTGTCTCTGAGCCTTTCCCACCCCATCACCCTGACCAGGCTCATGGTCTCCCATTAATGGAAGTCCAGTCTCACCCAGTGCTGGCATCCCCCCACTGCTGACACCAGTCACAGACTCTCTGGGGCGCCTGGGCCATTCCTTCCCAATTAGCCTTGCCACCTATTGTCCCTGCTAGGAGGCAAAAAAGCTCCTAATTTGTGGAGAGAAGTGAAACTTCATGCTGCCATCTCAGCAAAGATCCTGGGCTGGCACATGATCACCCAAGCAAACAGCAGAGTGAAAGGGAAGAAGAGTCTAACTGGTGCTGGTTCTGCTGCATCCCTGTGTATGGTGAGGAGGTGTTGGGGACCCCCAGTACCAAGGGCAGAGCTGGTGCAGACCCAAAGCTCTCAAGCAGGTCTGAAATATTCCAAGGATTTTGGTTCTGCAGTTGTGACCAAGGCAGCAGCTGAGCTGCCTTCAAAGCAGAAGATGCCACTGGCCTGATGTCAGTGCCCTGCATTAGTGACAGTCAGGTCATATGTCTGTGCCCATCTCCATACTCTGTTAACCCTTGGATGGGCATCCTCTCTTTCAGATAATGGGTACAGGGAATGCCTGGCCAATGGAAGCTGGGCAGCACGTGTCAACTACTCCCAGTGCCAGGAGATCCTCAGTGAAGAGGTAGGAGCTTGGGAGTCCCTGGGCTCTTGGCAGGGGGGCAAAAGACAGTGGAGTTTTGAAAGGCAACAGCATCCAGGCCAGGAATGGCCAATGGGACCTGAGGGCTGAGAATGCAACACCATCCCAATGACAAAGTTGAATGTGGCAATTATGACCCCTTCATGATTTGCCTTTTTACTCCCCATCAGAAATTATGTCATTCCTGTTTCCATCCCCATTAAAAATCCAAGAGAATTGGCAGTGTGAGGTCCCCAGGGCCTCTGGGTACAGATTAGCCCTGCAGCTCCCTCTTGACACAGCACTCAGTGAAAACCCCATCCTTGCCTGCTGGCAATGAAATAAAGAAGATATTTAGGAAGCTGAAAGAGATGAATAAATGGACATCAAGAATTACAAGCCCCTGAGTAGGTAAAGCCACCCCTTGAAGCAGAGGAGAAGAGATGAGTTTTTCATTTGCAGTTGATATCAACTGGTATTTAAGATGGTGGTGTCTCATGCCAGGAATGGTTTTCTCATTCTCACTTAATGGCTAATTCACCAATTGGATGAGTGCCTAACAACAGCAGTGATCAATTAATTCAATTATCACTCACACTTTCCCTCTGCCCAAATTCATCCCAGCCTCTCAGCTGCCCTGAGGGCAATGGGGATGAACTGTGATACAAGATTCCAGTGAGCTCAGTTGTGTTCTAGCAGGGTTTCCCCAGAGGATGGATTGGGATGTCCCAGCATTGAGGTGTCTCATGAGCTGCTCTGGTACAAGCGGGATGTGAAACCAGGCTGGTGCCTCTCCTTCCCACATTATCCCCATCTCCTTCCATTCCCACTGTCCTGTCCCAGGGTGGGCTCCAATTGCTTCCTGAAAAAGGGCCCAAAATTTGAGGTGCAGCTGCCGAAGCTGATGTGGCGGAGGAGGTGGGTTTATGTTGGTACCAGGGCTGCTGCTGACCCTCTGCCCATCTCCCCCACTCCCAGAAGAAGAGCAAGCTGCACTACCACATCGCTGTCATCATCAACTACCTGGGCCACTGTGTTTCGCTGGGGGCCCTCCTTGTGGCCTTTGTCCTCTTCATGCGTCTGCGGTGAGTGACAAACCTGCTGCCATGTTCCTGCCAGGTCATCTCAGGCAAGGATGGACCCAGTCCCTGTGCTTTGCCATCTCCCCCCCCACAGCCGCTGCCCTCCAGACTGGAGGGATCCTGCCTATCTCAGGGTTGTTTTTCATCTGCTGCTTTTTTAAAGCACCTGGTTAGGGAGGCAGAGGGTCCTCCTTGGTGCCTTCCACCTCCTGGTCGTCTTCCTGCCCATCTCAGGGTTGTTTTTCATCTGCTGCTTTTTTAAAGCACCTAGTTAGGGAGGCAGAGGGTCCTCCTTGGTGCCTTCCACCTCCTGGTCTTCTTCCTGCCCACCTCACTCAGGACATGGTCCCAGCAGGTCACCCTTGGGGTCCCAACAGAGACACTCAGCTCCACAAACAGCACTGTCCCCAGTCCCCCTGCTCTGATGGTGCTTTGTTCCACCCCTCTCCAGGAGCATCCGGTGTCTGAGAAACATCATCCACTGGAACCTGATCACAGCCTTCATCCTACGCAACGCCACGTGGTTCGTGGTGCAGCTCACCATGAGCCCAGAGGTGCACGAGAGCAATGTGGTAGGTGCAGCTCTGCCAGCCTGAGCCCAGCCCTGAGCAGCTGGGGGGTGCGAGGACCCTGGCGATCACAGAACCACAAAATGGTTTGGGTCTGAAGGGACTTCAGGGTTCATTTAGTTCCAAGCCCCCTGCCATGGACAGGGCCACCTTCATTATCTCAAGCTGCTTGGATACTTCCAGGGATGGAGCAGCCACAACTTCTCTGGGCAACCCATGCCAGGGCCTCACCACCTTCCCAGGGAAGAATTTCTTCCCTAAACCTACTCACTTTCAGTTTGAAGTCACTAAGATATGGCTACAAAAGCAACTTCAGGCAGCAAATAGAGCTGGCAGGCACCCCATGTGTATAAGGAACACGGGTTTGATTGCTCTGCTGGGCTCTGTGCTGCTCCTTGCATTGTTTGCCCCACTGACACAGAGCTCAACAGGCTCCACATCTCCTGGCAGGTTTGGTGCCGCTTGGTCACTGCTGCCTACAATTACTTCCACGTCACCAACTTTTTCTGGATGTTCGGTGAGGGTTGCTACCTGCACACGGCCATCGTGCTCACCTACTCCACGGACAAGCTCCGCAAGTGGATGTTCATCTGCATCGGCTGGTGTGAGTGCCAGGCTTCCCCTCACCCCGTGCTACCCAGGGTTCAGTGATGGGTGATGCCCCCTCCATCCCCTGCTCCAGTTCTTCTTGCACACAAAGAGTTGCAAAAAGGGTGCTGGGAGCAGGAGGATGGGATTTGCACTGACACATCATCTCGCTGGGTGGTCTGTGTGTGAGAATACCCCTGTTATGCAGTGTGCTTTTGTGGCAACTTTGCACCTCTGAGACTCACCTGTGTGTTCCCCTGCAGGTATCCCCTTTCCCATCATCGTTGCCTGGGCTATTGGGAAGCTCTACTACGACAACGAGAAGTGAGCCTGATTGCTCTTATCCTCCATTCTTCTTTCTATCCCAAATCCTCAGGGATCATTTGTGTCAGGAATTCTGTCAGGGAGGAAAAAAGGATACTATTCTTCCATTCTTTCTTTTATCCCACCTGTCAGCTCTCTGCAGCACAAGCTCTGCCCCTGCTTATTTCTCCTCAAAAGGCAAATACAATTTTGAAGGGGAGAAAGAGATTAAACCAGATCTCCTACAATAGATTTGCTAAAGGGAGCTGGGATTTAACCAGCAGAAATCCAAATTACCCCCACCTGAGCCATTTTCACAGGCACCTGCTAATGAAGGACTTAACAGGGACCTGAGAGTTCGTCCCGGAGTGGGAAGTTGAAAGGAGCCCATTGAGATGAATGGCAGCTTGTTCTGTTTTCCAGAGGTAGTTTTCCCTGCTGACTTCAGAAGCCCCATGCTACTCACACAGGCACTGATTGAACAACCCTGACAAGGTGCTCCCAGGACAGGGATACACCTGAGTGAGCTCCTATAGCATTTGCTGGACAGAGGACAGAGCTGACGTGGACCTGTGTGTGTGACATTATGGAGAATCACGCAATATGCTGAGTTGGAAGAAACCCACAAGAATCATCCAGCCCCACCCCTGGCCCTGCACAGACCCCCCAACAATCCCACCCTGGGCATCCCTGACAGTGCTGTCCAAACGCTCCTGGAGCTCTGGCAGCCTCGGGCAGGCTGGGCAGTGCCCAGCACCCTCTGGGGGAAGAACCTTTCCCTGATATCCATCTCAAATTCCCTTGGACACAACCTCAGGCCATTTCCTTGGGTCCTGTCCCTGTCACAGGGAGCAGAGATAAGGGCTGCCCCTGGGGAGGAGCTCCAGTCCCTGGTGAAGTCTAAACTCAATCTCGTCTGCCCCAGCTGAACATTCCAAGTGCCCTCAGCTGCTTCTTATGTGGCCCCTCCAGACTGCTTCCCCGTCTTCATGTCCCTCCTCTGGACACTTTCTAATGACTTCAGATCTTTCTTATATTGTTGTGCCCAAAACTGCCCCCAGGATGTGAAGTGAAGCTGCCCCCGTGCAGAACAGAGTGGGGACAGCCACCTCCTTTGTGAGGAGGATGTCCCTGCTTGTCCTGCAATAACCCGCTCCCACATCCAATGGGGCCCATAAACACTCCCACAAGCCCACATGCACCTCCTTTTACTGAGTTCCCAGGGAAGCTCTTCCACAATGGCTGCAGCAGTTTGAGTTTTAGTGCTTTCACGTCACTGACAGTGACTTACACAGACTGTGCAAGGACAAGAGTCTATCCAGGTCACTCCAATGTCAGGCTTGTCGCTGACACTGCTTGTCCTTGTCTTGCAGGTGCTGGTTTGGGAAGAGAGCAGGTGTTTATACTGACTACATTTACCAAGGCCCCATGATCCTGGTGCTTCTGGTAAGAGCAAAATGACCTTGTGTGCTAAATAGAAAGTCCTTCTGTGTGCAGGTGGGACACAGCTGCTTCTGTAACAGGGTATGGCCCTTTCCTTTAGCTTCACTCTGCTGGAGCTGCTGCAGCACTGCTCCTCACCCACACTGCCCCTCGAGCAATTTTGGGCTTGGGGTGGGCTGCAGAAGGAGCCTGGAAACCTCATTCTGACAGGGACATCCCATCAGCAGACTCCAACATGTATCAGTAGGTCCCTCCACCCCTGCTCTGGCACTGTTTGGGTGTGGGTGGATGCTTTGCCAAGCATTTGCAGAAGCCTGGGATCCTTGACTCCATTACTTGATCCTGATTGCACCTCTCTCTACCAGGGCCCCACCTGAGTAGCAATGTTTGATCCAAGGGTCACATGGATGGGGCTTTGTCTTTTGGGGAGGGACAAGGAAGAGCAGAGGTGGCAGGTCACCAGCTGGGGGTCCAAACTGTATTTGCAGGGGGAAAGCCATGCATGAAATCCTAAAACTATTCCTTCCTCCTTGCCAATGCTGAGAAAACTCAAAGGACTAAAAATCACTGGCATAATGGAATGATTGATCCTTCTTCCCATTTCCCAGACCACTACCAATTCCTGTCAATTGTGCTCAACTCCAAAGATGCCTTCCCATTCCCTTATTAGCAATTTGGCAGCCAGGAAAGCAGCCAGGCAGGTCTTGGCTGTGATGGCAGCCACTCACCACCTTAGATTCTTCCTCTCCCTCTACTTTTTCACCTTCAGCCTCTCTAGAACTTGTCCTACTTTTTCACTCTTCAGCCCTTTCTGTAGCACTTGTCCTTCCTTGGCAATCTCCTGCCATGCCCTGCTGCCCTGATCCCTTGACCCAACTCCTAAATCTTATTGTTCAAGTGTTTTTAAAAAAGGCAGACATCCTCTCATGGTGCATGGAAGGAAGTAGATCATGTTCAAGAGGAAACATTCCCATTTCCTCTGGCTCCCCCATCTCCCTACCTTGCCTCACTGCAGAGGAAATGAGAGGAAATACTGGGGGATTAGACACTAACCAGTGACCCTGTTCCTTCCAGATCAACTTCATCTTTCTATTCAACATCGTCCGAATCCTCATGACAAAGCTCCGAGCTTCAACCACGTCAGAGACAATCCAGTACAGGTACGAGTATGAGTGACCCTGCAGGAAGCCAACCTAGGAACTGGGTTCTCTCATGATTGGTGAGGATGGGAACAGCCCCATTAGCCAGGTAGCAAGGGGATGGGAGCATGGAGAGACACCTAAGAGCACCTCAAATGCTCTTTGGAGCCACATGGTCATTAAATCTGGCTAGAGAGAGCCTTGTGATATAGAGTGTGGATGGCTGGTTTTGCCTTTGAAGTGAACCCTTGGGATTTGAGTCTCTTTGCAAAAGCCTGTTCTGGTGGGACCTGATGAGGTCTCCAGGCTGGGAGCTGCAAATCCTGGCATGGAGGTGAGAATTAAATCACTGCTTGACAGAAAAGCAAAAGCTGAGGAAGAAGTGATGAATTGATGCCACCCCAACACCTCCTTGTAAAGAAGAAGGCAGTACTCCCACAGCACAAGGCAGGAAGATTTAACCCTTCCTTGTCTGTTGGGGAATATTTTGCAAACAACATGAGGTGCATGGTCAGAGCAGCTCCCGGAAGTACCTGGAATAGAAGACACTTTGGGCTTCATCACTGCCTCTGTCTGGATCATTTTGTGGGCAGGAATTGGGGAATCTCGCTGTGTGCCAGGTCAAGAGAAGCTGTTTTGAGGTGGAGGGTGGCTTTTTCAGCTGAGAATGGAAAAATTCTGATTCTGTTATTGGGAAATGCCAGCTTTCCTCATCACAGAGTATTGAACTGGGATGAGGGGTTCAGCTTCAGGTAAGCAAAGATAAAAGTTCTGGGAAAAGGCTGGTTGGCCCCAGCCCACATCTTTGAGAGACTTTTGGTTTTCCAGTATTTGCCTCATTTTGGGAGGTTTTATCACCTTTGGGGAGAAGAACATTTTCATCCCAGAAATATTCTGTGGGATAGGAAAACTTGGAGAACTTGGTATGTCATAACCTGTGCACTTCTGCTTAAACCAGGCAAGGGACAGCCCTGGAGGGCTCCAGCTCACCTTCGATGGTAAAAAGCTGATGTGTCTCCTGCTGCCATGGCTGTTCCCTTGGAGAAGCTACACCAGTGAATGTGCTATGCTGTAGTTTTCCAGCTCCTGTCCTTGGTTCCCTCCAGCCCCTCCATGTCATCAGCCTATTTGTGTCAGGGACTGTTTTCTCCTCTAAGTCAGAGATGCAAAACAGGTCCCAGACCCCTCCCTGCCCAGCTCAGACCCTCCAGGGGACGACCATCGACTGTTGCAATCTGTCCATTAACAGGATCATTAAGCAAAAAGTGATGACTTGGCATTGTTTTTGTCCCCTGATCCAAAGGAATGAGGTGCCAAGCCCCAATCCTTCTCAAACTCTCTGTATCAGCACTATGACTTTTCACAAACTGCACTTGTAATCTCATCAAGATATCGAATTAATTATCTGAGGTAAGGTTTTCACAAACTCATGTTGAAGGGTGTGAATTACTATACCCTCCTTAATTCCTTTTTAATTGAGCTGTAGATCAGCCAAGCAATCATTCCATGCCAGCTCAAGGTCAGGCCTCTGCTCTCCACTGCTCTTTTCTGGTTGGAGAAGCAGAGCAGGGGCCCAGTGCTCAAACCAGCCCAGTCCCGTGTGTATTGCACTGGAAACAGCCTAACTTGACTCCATCATCCCCCAGTAACTGGTTTTCAAGGCCCAGTAACTGGTTTTCAAGGCCCAGCAGACTTGTCCAAGCCATGCTGGTGCTGGGAGTGGAATAGGCAGAGTCCTTGTGCCCAGGGCTGCACTGTAGCAGCTCAGGTCCCCATTTTCTCCCTAGGAAAGCAGTCAAGGCCACACTGGTGCTGCTGCCCTTGCTGGGGATCACCTACATGCTGTTCTTTGTCAATCCAGGGGAGGATGAGATCTCCAGGATAGTCTTCATCTACTTCAACTCCTTTCTGGAGTCTTTCCAGGTAATAGTCCTCCACACTGGCTTCCATCCCACTCCCTTCACCAAGGGATGTGGAGGACCCCATCCTGGCTGACGCCTCATCCCATGTCTGCCCCCGCCCGAAACCAGACATCCCCAAACCCCAGAGCTGTTCCAAAGCTCCTGGGTTGGGGGTACCTGTTGGCTGTGACTCTTCTGCTTGTCTCCTTCCAGGGCTTCTTTGTCTCTGTCTTCTACTGCTTCCTGAACAGTGAGGTGAGCACAAGGGGCTGGGGTTTTTTGTGGCACCCTTCCTTGCAAGCAGATAAGTTCAGCACAAGGCTCTACTGTTGCACAGGGCTTGGGGAGTGGTGGTCCCCAATTCCCCATCTGAAGGTCTTTGGTGATCGGAGTTGGTGCTATACCTGCAGCCCTAGATTTTGCCCAGACAGGAATGGCTGCTGTCTGTGTCCTCCTCTGGAGGAGGAAAATCCACCCCCAACAACAGATGCTCTCAGGGTGCACCTGTGTGATTTGGTGCAGCGGAGCCAAGGGTCTCCCCCATGCCAAGGAAATCCTTCCCAGGGTGAGCCCCATACATGTGCAGATTGCACAAGGATGAGGACATCTCCCAGACTATGAGCCAAAACACAAATAGAAAGCAAAGGAGCTGAGAGTAGAAGTGAATCCTGGGGCCAAATATTTGGGCAGTTCTTCTCTCTGCCTCCTCGAAATGCTCCCACACCTTTGCTGGCTCAGGAAAGTTTACCCCACACAAACCTGTTTTGCTACCAAATCACATACCGTTAATCCATTTTTGGCTGAAGGGCTGAGGAGAAGCATGGCTGGTGCCTCTGAGCAGCCTCTGTGTGATGACCAAACCCCTCCTTGGTCTGTCCCAGGTGCGATCAGCCGTGCGGAAGCGGTGGCACCGCTGGCAGGACAAGCACTCCATCCGTGCCCGCGTGGCCAGAGCCATGTCCATCCCCACCTCCCCGACCCGCGTCAGCTTCCACAGCATCAAGCAGTCCACGGCTGTCTGAGCCGGGAGCGAGAGGCCGCACCAGGTGCTGACATCCCCCCTGGGAGGGGGGCACGGCACAGGATCAGATCCTGCCTGTGGCCCCAGCCCTGCGAGGAGGGCATGAACTCACTTGGTCATGGGACACCTGCACAGCCCCTGCCCCATCTGCTGAGCAGGCCTGGAGGACAGGACAGCTGAGATGCTGCTTTGTCATCTCCCTGGCAGCTGTGTGACCTGCTGGCATGGCAGAAAGGGCCAGAAGAGCCTGGAGAGGTTGCAGCAGCTTTCCACCAGCTCCATCCTGGGTAGGATGTGTCACGTCACTGCCTTTATTGGGTTTGTCTGCTTTGAGGTGACAGGACACCAGGACATTGCTGGGACAGCTTATGGGGCTAATTACATCGGAAGCTGGGTCAGCCTTCCAGTGAGCACGTGCTGGAATGCTGCTGGTGGGGGGGAACCCTCTAGAGGAGCCAAAGTCCTGTGTGTTGGAAGGGGATGGAAGGAGAGCCCTGGAGTGATTGCATTGCTTCATGTGGCTGTATTTTTGTAGCACTAGGGCTGAGTCCTTCCCCTGCCTCTTGCTGGGTCTCCAGATGTCCTGTAACTGCTGCTTGGTCTGACCAGGTCATTTCTTATCTTGACACCAAAGGTGGGGTAAAGCAATGGAGTGGGAGAAGGGAGGGAGCTCCCTTCCCATGGGGATGGGTCCTAGGGGCTCTGAACAGCTCTGAATAGAGTGGGCTTGATCTGGAGGAAAGCCCAGGAATTAGTTAAATCCTCTGGTCCAACCCAGATGGATCCACATGTCTCTGCAAAGCCCTGGACCTCAGGCTTTGTCCCTGCTCAGAGGGTGAAAAGGTGAGGGAGCCCTGCAGTGGAGCAGTGGCTGAGATCCCCAAAGGCAGCTACCGCAGGGACAGGCCCTGGCTTTGCCCCCTCTTCCTTGCCCTGCTTTTACCTGGGCAGGTGGGCCCAGTGCCCAAGCTGCTCCTTGCTCTTGTGCAGGGGATGGGACCAAACCATCCCCATGTTGGGGTTAAGTGCCTTGGAGGAGCAGCAGCCTCCTTTCCTCCCTTCCCTCCCTTCCTATCTCCCTCCCCATTCTGGGACTCCAGATTGTCCCCAGTTCCCTCTCTCCCATTGCCCTCTTCCATGTGGTCATCAAAAGCAGCTGAGCAGAGAGGTCCATGCAAGTGGAGGGATTTGCTTTGACCACTTTGGAGCCACCTTTTCCTTGTCCCCTACAAGGTCTGGAGATACCCAGGCAGGGGACAGATTACAGCATGTTTATGGACTGTCTGCCCTTTGCATCCCAGGGATTTTGCCACTGGGGCAGTACAGGGTCTGGTGTAAGCCCCTTCACACTTCTGTGCCTCAGTTTTCCCACTATGAAGAAAGAACAGGCATAAATGTTTCCTGCCCTGGGGAGATTTAAACATCTTTGAAATTGCAGTATTCTGTGATTTCCTCAGGATATACCACCAGAAAGGAAAAAAATCTTGCATTTTTTTGTATTTAAAGGGAAGCATAGGGAAAAACCTCTGGGTTCTTTCTTCAAACATTTGTGAAATTTAGTAGTTTGGAGTGAATTCCTCCAACTTCCCTCCCATTTTGATTTTCTATCTGCATGACTACAGTGCAGCCAAACTGGAAATATCCCATTGACTCCAATAACCTGCTGGGAGCAGCAACAATTCCCAGTATGACACAGTGACCACAACAAGGACCATACCCTGCACATGGGGCATGTTTCAGTCTTTGTTCAAATTCAGCCACTGCCGACAGTCCCAATAACTGCCTCTTCTTCAAAATGTGGGTGTGAAAACCCCCTGGAGTTAAGCAATGAGAAAAGTGACAGTTCCCAGCTCTATGGACAGTTTCTGCTGGCGCCCTACAAGGAGTATACTGGTGTCTTTTGTATCTTAGTTTCTCTATTGGGTACTTTGGCAGGAGCTAATAAAGATCTGCTGGCAATGGAGAAGGGGAAATGCCCCAGAGAGCTTTTTTCATCATCCCTGCAAGTGATGTGCCAAAAAATGGTGTGCTACATGTTCAATTTGGGTTTTTCTAAAGTGGAGTCTTTTGGTGGAAAGAAGCTGGAAATTGAAAAACCAAAGAAAGAAACCTAAACAGAAGCACCTGTGTTCACATCACTGTTTTTCCCTTTTCTTGGTGGTCTGGTCCAACTGACGTGACTTTGCTTTCCGTAGCTGGAGCGTGTATTCTCAGTCTTGTTTGATTAAAAATACTTCAATTCCTCTTACAAGGACTTTTGGGGCATGTTTATCCTTTGGAAGAGACAACATCCTCACACTGCAGTGGGCTCAGCATCCCACTAGTCCAGAGGCTTTTTTTTCTCCTTTCTACCCCAAATCCACATGCCTAGAGCATGGAGGTGGCTCTCCACAAAGGTATCCACACCATCCAATCCAAGAGAATCCCACATGGGTTTTCCAGACAAGTACCATCAGGGCTGGAGAAAGTCTTCCAGGTTTTCTCCCTTGCCGGGTGAGCTAATACAGAATAAAAATGTAATGTGTTTCACAGCAGGAGGGAGGGCCAATTAAAATCGACTTTCATTTCATACATCGGTGTTTACAAGTGAAATTCAGACACAAACAGACTTCTGGTCAAGCTCTTCTGATGCAGAATTAATTTGTTCATCACACAGAGCCTTGGAGAGCACTGTAATTTAGTAAGCACCATGCACATAAATAATAATTACAGGTTCCTGCTGATTACGTGATTGTATTTAAAGTTATCAGGTAACTCTGAGATTAATGACCTGCCAATCCAGTGCTCTTGACAAGACTGAAGCCTCTTGGGACCATCCTGTGTTAACCCTTTATGTTGTCCTGGTACCTTTCAGGGCTGGGAAAAGAAAAAGGGGACCCCGAGGATGGGATCTCGTGGTGCTGTGGGATATCCCAGTGGGCTAATGCACAGGAGCTTCTCCAGCACCCTGAGATGGTTTTTTATTTAGCTTGTTTATTTGGTTGACACATTAGACCCACCATGGAGGTTGTTGCCAGCCCTGAAGTCACTTCTCACCCTCAGCCTCACCACCTGGGATCAAAGTTTGGGTGCCCTGAGATACATCCCCAGTAAACCAAGGGCCAGAAATAGAGAAAACCTGCCCTCTAGAGCCTGAATGGAGGCAGAGGGAAGCTTATGATCCTGATTCCCTGTGGAGGATCTATGCCTTCATTTCGCCTTCCAAGCAAATTGTCCTGTGCAAATATCCCCACTGCTAGAGCCAGGACCAGTTCCACGGCACATCCATCGGAGGGTTCATGGCTGGTACTTAAAGCAAAGCAGGGCTGTCATTCCCTTTCTTCAGACAACACATTAACTGTGTGGTGGTCCACAGCTATGGGCTATTCCCAGATACTGAACCCTGCTGTACCTTCCCACGCAGGTAAGGACTCTGGAATGGGTGGGGGGTAGAGAGGGAGAGGAAATCTTGTGGCAGTGTTACAGCCCAGTGGGTTCAGTTGTGGCTTTCAGCACTGTCTGCCCCAAGATGTCTCTCATCTGTGATGTGTTATCGTTCAAGCCCTGCTGAACTCCCAGGTAAATATTTCATCCTTTAATTCCAATGCCCCCTCCTTCACTGCTCTCTCCAGCACAAGCCTTGTGCTGACATTTGTCACCGCAGACATGGCTCTCAGTCACATGTGGTGGTGGGAGACACGCAGCTCTGCCACCGTCATGAAAATTTCAAAGGGACATATTTTTTCAATTTGGAGAAAAACTAAAGATCAGAGACACAAGTGATTCCATGGGAGAGCTCATCTGCTCAGCCATGGAGAAAAGGATCCTCGAGGAGCTCCTGGGCTGTACTGAAGGCAGCAGAGGTGTGTGATCACACAGCCTTCTGGAATTGGCACCTTCACAGAGCAGGGATGGGTTAATCCCACAACTAGGAATTTGTGAGCTCACCCACAACTGAGTCCGTCCTCCCAGCTGGTGCCCTCATCCAGAGGGATATGCACCAAGGACTCTCCAGGTTTTCCAGGTTTCCTGGGTTTGTTTGGAAATAGTTGCAGTCCCCAACCACCTGCTCCCAGGACAGCCTCTGCAAGCACCATGGCTAAGGTCCCTGACCCTGCCCTCCTCCCTGTCAGGCAAAAATTTTCCATGGGAAATTTGCCTTTGGGCTGCTGAAATCTATTGCTGAGCCTCCTGCTAGTGTGGAAACTGAGGCACAGATTTGCTATGGATTTGGGAAGTATTGGACTCTGGCTGAGCACCATCCTGAGAGACACCTCTGCTGCAGAGCACCCTCCAGCCCCAGAGCATCCTCCACACAGGTCTGAGACCTGTTTCAGGAAACATCAGCGTGAAAGGGCTTGGGACCCTCCTCAGCAGCCCAGAGCCTCTTTCTGCCCTAAGGAAATGTCCCCAGCACCCCACCCTGACCCAGCCAACCCGACCAAATACAATTGCTGTCTGTTCTGAGCAGTTTCCACTTCCAACCAGCTGGCTGATGTACCCAGGTGCCCTGCCAGACCTTTCCTTCTGCGTGCAGCAGGAGAAGGTTCACAACTTCCCTCACTTAGCACCGTGCCCACGGGGCCAGTACCCAGTGGGCCCAATGCAGATGCTTGAGTTCCAGATGTCCATGTCCTCTCCTGGTCCCTGGCCACTTCATTTTCTGCCTCCCTATTTTTCATAGAGGCAAATCACCAAGGACATGTCCCCATCTGCCCTTCTCAGCACATGGTGTTGGTGACACGGCTGTCAAAGCCTAGCCAGCAAGAAGTCTTCAGGGTTTGTGTGCTGAGTGTGGCTGACCTCCAAACATGAGGTGTCAGAGCCCCTGGCACAGTCCCAAAGGATCTTCTCTGACTGCCAGGGACTATTAACATCTCTCTCCTTCCAGAAGAATGTCAGCTTTATTTGGGATGAAACCAGCCTTTGGAAGAGCAGATGATCCAGGGATGTTGCAACCAGTAGGGTCTCCTGATCTGTGCATGCAGCTCTGGGGGCGCCAGGTGAAGTCTTGGAGGGTGGATGAGGCTCTTCCTGCAGTGGGATGGCTGGAGAGTCACAAGAACCTGGTGGCTCTGAAGAATCCTGTGGGCACGTGAAATATGGGGCAAAACGGGAAGCCCTGGGTTAAGCACTTCCAGCAGTCCCAACAGCAGAGGAGCCAGAGACCTGGAGAAACACAAACAGGGGAAACTGCAGTCTGAGACTGAAACACACAAGCACAGAAACAGGATCTTAGTACAAGTCAGGAAAAAGCAGTGTGACTGTGCCAGCTAGTTCAAAAGGAAAATAGGATGAGATATTCAGGAAAAGCCTTGGATTATAGGCAAGAATAATTTTGTCCTGGTTGGAGTTTGAGTGACACTCCATCACTAATCCAAGCCAGAGTAATAGAAATGCTCGTGTTTCTGATTAAAATTATTTGGGTAGCTAAAGGGAGCTGAATTTTAATGCATTAATGTGGTTAAGGTGTGTTTAGAAGCAACACATTGAATAATAACAAATAAGCATTATTTATTTATATTTAGCATATAAAATAGACTATTTTTTGCCTCTGGAAAATGTCCTGCCCCATTTGCATGCAGGGAGTGCCATCTTCAGGTCTGGAAACCTCAAAAGAGAAAGGACATGGAACCTTCTGCAGTGATTCCAGAGGAGGCCCTGGAGATGCTACTCTGGAGACACACAAGGAGAGCTTGTTGTTCAGCTGGAAAAGGCTCCAGGGAGACCTTAGAGCCCCTTCAGGTGCCCAAAGGGGCTCCAAGAGAGCTGGCGAGAGACATTGGACAAGGGCCTGGAGTACCAGGAAAAGGGGGAATGGCTTCCCAATGCCAGAATTGAGGTTTAACACATAAATCACAAACTGAATCAAAGTGCACCTCACCCACTTCCGGAGCAGTCCCACTGCTTCCACCCAGGATCAGATGCTCCCAATACAACTGAGTCCACCTGGATGCTGGTCCCCAGCTCCTTATCAAAATTTTCATCAGCTTCTTTGTTTCTTTGATCTGGAGGGTTCTAGCTCCTTTTCCCCTTGTTGTTAGCCCTTGCACACAAACCCAACCTTAAAATGGATAAATACCACATATTTTAATTCAGATCATCTTACAAAGGCTTCACTCATCCCTTTTGACACCCAGGGTAAAACTTTAGTCTTAAACAATTAATTCTGCTTGGTTGGGTTTATTTTTTTCCAAAGAAGATACATGTCCTGCAGCTAAATTTTCCAGCTGTGTGTAATTCCCATGTTTTTTCATTTCTTTTTCCAAAAGCAATGCCCCCACACATAATGGGATAGCAAGGAACAAAGCCTAGCCCAGTCCCTGGAGTTTTTCTCCTATGGAAGCTGCAACTCAGGCATGGTACACCTGAATTGTGTGGGGAGCTTTGAAGGTCCTGGCGTAGGCCAAATCATCACAAATCCCAATCTGGCAAAACAAGGCACAAGTCAAGCACTGCTGGAGAGGAGGAAGTGTGGAGCCAGTGCCATGGCAAACAAGGGAAATCTATGCAAAATGGGAAGCAATTAAAAGAGAATTAACTGAGCTGCAGGAGGAGAAAATTGCTTCTTTCAAACCATCTTGATTATAGGGCTGCAATGGCCCAGAGCTTCCCGGGCTTACCACCAGCGTGAATATATGAAGAGTCTGTTAACCAGGATTGTCAGAAGCTCTCCCAAAGCCAAACATCCTAACTGGAGATAGGGCTGGCAGGGAACTTTGCTGTTCCACAGCTTCCTCTGCTCTGCCTGCACCCATGAATGTGCTGGTCAGAGGAGGCCAGTGGCTTGTCGGTCTTTCCAGAAAAGGGCTAGGGATTTCACACTGGTGGTTGGGAAGGTGACATCTCTGCTGCAGCTGGATGGAAATGGACACTTCACAGCCTGTCCCCATCCCACACAGCCCTTCTCCTTCCCTGACATCCTGAAAGGCCAACAGTGTTGGTGCTGTGGGGAGGAGTTTGTCAGACTCTGAAAGCCAAACTGTGATGTGGGCTGATATCTTGCCAAGCTGGGATGGGGCCAGAGTATGGCTGGGAGTGGGCAGACATGTGTTTCCTTCCCTTGTCCACCCTCATCCCCCTGGCAATGACCACATGGACAGACACAAGGAGAATAAAAGGCCTAGAAAAGGACCTGTGTCCAGCCAAGGTCAGATTTGGTCCTCTGACCTCCTAAAAGGATAAACCCCAGCTCTGCATCCTGCAGCTCTGGGAAGCAGCTGTGACACCCCTCATCAGCTCCCTGAAACAGCTCTGGGAGTCTGAAGGAAGAATGGAGGGTGGGGAATTGCTTTCTATTGCAGCTGAAGTAATCAAGGAGCAGGAGGGTGCACAGCCAGGGCTGCACAGAGAAACCAGCCTGTCCAGTGCTTGAGGAGGGGACCACCAGCTATCCCTTTCACCGAGCTCAGATAAACCCCAAAATAGGAGCTGTGTGGTGCTCAACAGCTGAGCTGCAGCTGTCTCAGTGCCAATTACATACTTTTGCTAATGCCACCTTGCTAATTGCATTAATGGGACACTAATCACACACCTAACAGATATAAATGGGAGCTAATTGCTCTACAGTGACACTGTGCTCCATGCAGAGATGTCCGTCCCTGCGAAGAACAGCTGTTCCTGCAAGCATCCTGCTGCTCCCAGGAGCATCCCATTGGCAGCTCCAGGGTGAGCGATGGTGGACACAGAGTGGCACTTGGCCATATCTGCTTCTAACCCTCAGCAGGAATAGCCCCTTCAAGATTCATCTGATTCTTTCCAAGGCAAATGAAGCCTCTTGTATGGTGGGGAAGTGTGTTCAGGTGGCAGAGGCATCTGACTGTATATCCAGATCACCCATGGTGAAGGGGTCCATCAGGGGGACCTGCCTTTCTCCTGGGCCACCCTGGGTATGACCAGAGGCTGTGGGTCTGTGGGAAGTGGATTTGTAGAGAATTCTCAAAGCCTGACTAAAGGGTCACGTAGTATGTATCTGTATGCAAACTTTGGGATAAGAAATGCTAACTCAGAAATGCCATGGAATAGGACGAACATTGTTGAGAGAGAAATGGAACTAGAAACAAGTTTCAGATGATGGCCTTGCAAGTAAGACTAGATACTTTAGTGAAATAGAACTATGAAAGATGCATTGTAGTAGGACCCACAAGGGGTAATTTTAGATGATTGGCTTTAAGGCATTAATGACATTGTGTGACAAAAGCTGATGGGCAAAGAAACACTTATAATGTATTGTAATTAGGAAATAGTTGGCTTCTGATTGTGATGGCATGAATTGTAACATCTATATTGTCTCATCCTTCACATGAGACTGAAAATGGAATAAAAGTTTTTGAAAAGCCTCTCAGTTGCCCCATTTCTGGGTCAGAAAAGGGTATAATCCGACAAACCTAGGGACACCCAGTATGCCTGACAAGAGGGTAGGAAATGGGTTATTCCTGCCTGGAAGGAGCAAGCAGGAGCTAGGGAAGGCACTGACCCTGCCCAGGTGCTGCATGGATTGTTTTTGCAGCGTGTTCCTATTTCTCATGGCCAGCCCCATGCTCCCTGCACTTCACAGCCACTTGCTAACACCCATTCCTCAGGCTCCCCCAGCTGCTTGCCTCTGGCACATGGAAACTGAGCTGGAATTTCTCATGCCCTCAACCAGGGCTTCTCTTCCCAAGGGATATCACGGCCTGGTGCGAAGCAGGAAGGACACGCAGGTGCCTTGCCTGCAGGCTCTGTGGCCTTCTGCCCCTTGCTGGAGGGTAATTAATGCCTCGACTTGTTCGTGTGACAAACTATAGCAGCAGTGGCACATCGAGGGCAGCAGAGTAGGAACAGGATGCAGCTGGGTGTCCTGGCTTCAAAATCCAGCCTCAGGCAGCTCAGTTACCCTCGCAGGGTTTGGGATGAGTTTAAACCCATTTCCCTAACCATGGCACTGCACTAACAAAGGGCAGGTCACTTGTTACAGCCCATCAAAGCAGAGCAGTCCTCAAAATACCCTTAACCCTGATCCTGACAGTGTTCAGAACCAAAGTCTTTGAGAAAGTAAAATCTGTCTGGGTAGGAGGGAAAAACTGGTTTTAGAGGTAACATTTTTCAGATAATTAGAGAGCCTATTTAGCAGGTAGGCTAAAATCTTCTGGAGGCAAAGGTGCATTGAGGGAAGGACTGGACAAAACCCTTCCCAGAGCATGTGGCACAATAAAGGTTGGGATGTATCATAACCAACCAAGAGCAAGAGGTGGATAATCATCTGTGCCACTGGAAATGAAACACACAAGGTTCTTTGCAACTTTCCCCCGGCAGAGCATTGAGCCAGCAGCTCTGTACCACTGCAGGCAGAGCTGCAAAACAACTGTGGGGGAAAGCTGGGCTCTCCTCGCACTTGAAGAGGGTGATTGCATGGTGTGAGAGGAATCTTAATGGCATAGGAGGTAGGTACAGCAGCGTTTATCACCTCAGCAGTCCCTCACAGGCCACACAGGGATGGAACTGCAGGAAGGGGCAAGGGCAGCACTCTCAGGGCACAGAGGGTGCAGTGTCAGCAGCTTTCCTCCTTGCAATGCTCAGGGCATGAACAGTGCCATGGGCTCCTGAAAATGAGAGAGGTGACACCACTTTCCCAGTTTTTTGTTGCAAGAAGATCGTACAATGTCACACTGATGTGGCAAATTTGGCCACAGAAGCAACAGTCTAGAGTTGCCCAGCTGCACAAGTCAAAAATATACCTGGGATTCAAACGGTGGAGGATGAAGTTATAGAATCCTAGAATACCAGAATGGTGCTGGGTTGGAAGGGACCACCCAGTTCCATACCGCTGCCATGTGAAGGGACAGGGTCTCTCACATTGCTGGAGGATGCAGACGCCTTTTATCCTAACTTCCCAGTCACATTTCCCTCTCTCTTTCCCATTGGCTGAGGTACTTGAGAGGCACAGAATTACCAAAGCACCTGATACAGGTACACCTAATAATGTGTACACACCCATCCTTTTCTTTGTATCTTTGTTCTTTTTCTCTAACTCCAGGAATTTAGCACGGCCTTGGGTGAGCAACAGTCTGTGTCAATTAGCGGAATTCCTAGAGAATTTATGGTTCCACCCTTTGTTTCTTTCACCTAACAGTATCTGGGTTTATTTACCAGCAGGCCCACATTTTCTTTGTAAAGACACCTCTCTCTCATTCCTTTCAAATGTAAATTTCCACCCAGTCTTCTGGGAGGGATCCACATCATGCAATTCTGAAATATCACAGCAAAATATTTCAAGCTTGAAGGACAAAAAAAAAGTCATTCTGGATTTTAGGGAAGACTGACAAATTCCATCAGAAGTCACTTTAGTATGTGCCAGTGCTGCTTATAAACCAAAATGCTTTTGTCTGAATTCTTATTTCCACGCTAGCACAGACATTTTCTAGCAGGAACAACGTGGGCAGAACAACTGCATTTTCCCTCAGAGGAGCATTATTTATTTTACCATCCTGTTAAACCTTTGTGGCTATACCACACTGTGACCTCTCTCTAAGGAAGGGGCTGCATTTCATTAGCCAGGGGAAAGCACTCAGCTAGCAAAGGAAAATCAATACCTGTCATCTGTACGAGCTTTTATTAATGTGGACTTTGGATCTGAGCTGATGTTCTCTGTCTGTCCCTAATACCCCCTGCTCTGCGGGCTCTCCCTGCTCCACTCAATAGCCAATCCTGTTTCCAAAGAGATGCACTTTAAAAAACATCTGCATCACTTCCTTTACTCAAAGGAGTGGAGTTTTTTCAGCAGTTCAATATTATTCATGTACAATATAACATTATATAATCATATCATTTGATGCCATGGCCAGCTTGATGGTGTTTCTCTTCTCTCCATCATCTTTTTCCCAAAATAAAAGGAAAAGATTAGTCAGGGCTCATAAAAAGCTCTAAGTTTCTTTTTTTTGTTTGTTTTTTTGTTTTTTGCATTTTGGGATTGATTACTGTTTTCTTCCTTATTAAATTATTTCTTTCATGTTTTTCTTTCCCACTAGGAGATCAAAAGCCCAGGCTATATTTTATTGGCAAAGTTTTCAGCTTTCAGTTGTTAAAAACCTGAGATGTTTTGGCCTGGAACCAAAATAATGAAAGTATATCCAAGGAGTATTTTAAAACCTCAAAACTCTTCTTAGTATTTAATGTTTTCAGTTAAGATTTATTTTTAAAAAGTCCTGGAGCAGACGTAGTCTGGCGGGGGCGGGGGGCTGTGCAGTCATCACCTCTGTCTACAGGTCATGTGTTCTCATGCCTGTGGCAGGGTGAGAGCTGAGGATCCCTGGCACGTTTCTCCACATCCCAGTTCCTCCTGCACAGTGCCTTATGGTTTAATTTGAAGCTCTGAGCTGGTTTCACATTCCCTAAGCCCAAGCAGGGATCTCAAGATAGGGCATATTGGCAAGGCATCTCTTTTGGGTAGCAGCAATACACAAGTGGAGGCAACTTCCTAACTTGGCATCTCTCCATAGCAGCAGTGAAAAACAATTTAAAAAGTTAAAAAAAAAAAAAAAATTTGAATGGGATGACAGAAATACGGAGACTGGAGTGTCTTCTTCCTGCAGCTCAGCTGGACTTGTATTTCACCCATGGCTCCTGAGGATGTTTTGAAGTCCTGGATGTTCCTGGCCACATCTGGATCCTCTTCTTCTCTTCACTCATTCACTGCCCAAGAGAGGACTTAACCTGTGGACTTCCTCATTTCTCTGTAAAGAATTACTTGATTTAAGCATGTCGTGGGTTGAATCAGTATCTCCTTGCTGGGACCTTAGAATTCTCTGGAAAGGACAGGTGTCGCCCTGAATTTTCCTGCTTTCCAGTGTTTGCAGTTTGTAGTTGAGGTTCTCACACAGCTTCATATAAACTATGTAGATAGTTAGAACTTATCTATCTTGTTTACATATTTCTCCTCACAGAGGAGGAATGTGATTGATGGTGATGTTCACCAATGAGGTCAAGAAGGTGGTGACTTGTTTAGCCAGTCTTTTGACTTCTGATCAAAATGTATAAAAGATGGAGTCAGAAATTAGAATAAAACTTTTCCTGCCTGACCTTCTGTGTCTGCCTCTTTCTTCGTGTGCCTGAAATTGCCGCAGACAGGGACCTATGGAGGGGCAGGTTTTGGATTGACATGCAGTTCTGACCACTCAGAAAACAGAAGGTGACTTTTGGCAATACCCATATAAAAGCTGAAGCTGGGTTCAAGACTTCCTCTTTTTCCCCCCTGTCCGGCCATCAGGCAACGTCGTGGGCAGCTGAGGAGAGCCGGGCTTAGGCCCTGGAATGAATGGGCAAGGAGACTCACTCCTTTTTAATGCCTTTATTAAGATCAGCTCTAGGTGGGGGGGGGGCTCGAGGGGCTGCGCACACCGCCACTGCTCCCAGTGGACGACGCAGGGGAGGAGACGTTCAGCTCTTCCACACGACAGAGCTGGGTCTTCTCTCTTGTAGGAGTCCCTGGAAAATCCACTGATTTGTTGGAAAGTCTGGAGGAGTCTTGTGTATGGGTTTGGTGACAAGATGGAACTCAGGTCTGATTGGTGTGAGATTCTCCATGGTTCTGCTGACTTAGAGTGGTTATTTTTAGTTTTTGGTTTTGTGTTGGCTCGTCGTTTTTTAGGGGTTTTCAATTCGAATTTTGTCCCACAAATACCCGAGGTCTTTTTATTTGCATGTAGGGCAGTGCCAGGTTTGTCTCAGTGGTTGCTGTGCCCGGAGTCGTGGTTGCTATGGCAGGGGTGGCAACAAGGACAGTTACAAAGGAAGGGGTTTCAGGTGATAAACATTTGACAGACAAAACATTTAGGGAAGGTATTTCTAATTATCATGACAATCGGTCTGAGCTAAATGACAGAGAAAAGCCTTACTATAGGCAAGGCAAAACTGAACTTAGAAATTGTTATTTTGTTTCTTACAGGCCCCACTGCCCTCAGGGTGGCGCGGCCCGGCCAGGCCTCCGGGAGCCGCTGCCCGCAGAGGAGGCAGGCCCCGCTGAGCCCTTTCCCCGGCTGCCCGCAGAGCAGGCAGGCCNCAGAGGAGGCAGGCCCCGCTGAGCCCTTTCCCCGGCTGCCCGCAGAGCAGGCAGGCCCCGCTGAACCCTTTCCCCGGCTGCCCGCAGAGCAGGCAGGGCCGGCTGAGCCCTTTCCCCGGCTGCCCGCAGAGGAGGCAGGGCCGCAGTTCGGCAGGGCCAGTGGGGATCGGACTGGTCGTGGCAGGACCGTGCCCCGGGCCCCTGACTGCCGGCATCCCTGGCCCGGGGGAGAATGGAATCCCCCTCACCCTACGCTGGGCCTTACAGAGCAGATGCGAGCGGCTCACGCCATCAGATCCAGGGGTGGAAGACAAGGTATCCATCAGCCTCCCCCCTACCAGCATGGCTTTGGAACATTTGCAGCTGCAGCGCAGAGATCACCTCACCACCGCAGGCCTGGGCAAGCTTTAACTCTTTCCTGATACAGATTGAGACTTTAAACTCTAACCCTTCTCGGAAATGAGAGAAAAGGCCAAGTTGGAGACATGTAAAGGGACAATACGAAGATCTCAAAGTCAGTAAAGGAAGAGTGACTTTTTAAGTGGTAGAGTTGACGAGTTGGCTTGGTTCTAGGCTGAAAATCTCCTATGGATTATGGTAACAGGATAATGTTTTAAATCATGGACAATATAAATTAGGGAGATGATTTGTGGATTTGAGCAAAGGTATCTGTGATGAACTGAGTGAATATTTTTGTGCCCCCATGAGAGGTTGAACAGAGAGAGATGAGAAGAAGCCCTCTGCCAGTGAAGAAGTGAGAAGACCATCTCTGTTCCCTGAGTTGAAAAAGATCCTTTGTTTTTTTGAAACAGCTCATTTTTAAAAGGTACCACTCCAATTTGTGAATCCAAGGCCCATAGGTAGTCATGGGAAAGGCTATGTGACATGGGAAGTTCCACAACTGCAGAAGTCCCCCAGGCAGGCTGCTTTTGTGTGAAAGGTACTAAACAACAGGAGTGACTTCTCTTTCTCAAAGACTGAATGAAAGACTGTTTTATATGTGGTACTGACCTAGAGTCCTGAGTTTTGCCTCTTTACATTGTTTGTAGAAAAATGAACAGTTTGTAGTGAGAGAAAGGGTCGGTTTTAGAAATTAATTTGTGTTGTTTTTATTTTCCTTTTCTTATTTTCCTCTATTAGTGTATGTTAATAAAATCTATCTGGTTTTGCTTCTAAGTTGAGCCTGCTTTTGCCTTTTTTTTCTCCCAGAATCCTATCTCCCAGTTAGTAAACAAATTCAGCAAATGTAAAACCGCCACACAAATGGTGCCGTGACTCGGATAACCAAACCTAAACCATAACAGAGCATCCCTTATTCCTTGCTCCTCCCCATCCCTCCAATCGTTCCCCTGCAAAAAGAAAGCAAAGGATGGAAGCCACTGTAGGCACTAAGCTTGGCATGCATATTGCAGACAGTGTGGCATGGTCACGCCATCTGTGGGAACCTTGATTGCCTTCCGATGGAAAATTAATGACTGAACCTCAGTGCATCAGAGCTGTAGAGATTTTCTCCTCATTTACTCAAAACTATAAAGGAGAGGCAAGGTGAGCTTTGCTCACATGGATCCCTGAGGAAATAGATGTGCAAGGGGCTTCTCACTGTGTTGCTTTCCATGAAAGGAATTTCTCAGCAAATACTGAATGCTGGGAAAGTCATGGAGGTGTGACCCCATTCCCTTTTTCTCCAATAAATTGCTTTCACCTCCACTAAAATTCTTACAAAATTAGGGGTTTTAATTAATCTGGAAAACTCCCTTCTGCTCCTTCTGTCTAGGTTTGGGAAGACAGGTATCTGCCAGGGAAAGCTGGAGTTTCCCTTGGACTGCAGAATGTAAACCATCCCCCCTTTTTCCAATTATAAATTTGCAGTTAGAGGCTTTCAGGCAAAGATTTGGGGATAGGAATAGCAGTTCTTTATTAGTATATATAACAAAACAAACAAAAACAACAACTACAGCATTAATAACAAAACAGTACCAAGAACCTTGAGGGCTTTGTGTCACGAAAACCCAGGGCAGTTTAGTCTCGGTGCCCCTGCAGGATCCTCAGAGCACCAGGCTGGAAACAGTGGAAAGTCCTGGCCTGGTAGTGGAAGGGCAGGATGTCCCCGACAGGCAGAGGCAGGGTGTCCCAGCAGGGCAGGGGGCTGCAGGGTCACACTGTAGCAAAAAGAGCAGTGCGGAAGAAGCCCTGAGGGCAGAGCAGGGCTGGCCCAGCTCCAGCAGGGCAGGCAGAGAAGCTCAGAAATTCCAAGGCAGGGGAGCAGATGATGGTAGATTTCCCAGGACCGGACTTTCTGGTGACAGTGAATTCCTCTCGCAACAAGCAGCAACCCAGCCGTTCTCTCTTCCCGAATGCCGAGAAAACAGAGACGCAAGCTGCCTCAAGCTCTGTCCTTTACCTGCCCCAAAACTCTCGTTATCTCCCCCTCCAAGCTTTGGCCACCTCTTTGTTTTGGTTAAGTACTCTTAAGTATCCAACACTTGGTTACTTATGAGGAAAAAGTTCTGTAGAGTAAAAAAGGAACAAACCTAATCCCCAACACTTTCACTTGAAGGAAAATTGCAGGTGAAGCCTCTCATTCATGGAAGAAAAGCTGGAGGGAGACCCAAGGCATGCCATGTTCTTCTCTGCGGCATTTTCATGCCACACCAATGCACCTCTTGTTGAAAAGAGGGTTTCCCAAGAGAGTGGCAGCTCTGCTGTGTCCTGTGTCATTCTGCAGCAGCTCCTGCTGCAGTGTAGGGGATGGGGAAGGGAGGGAGAATTTCAGCTGCTGGATGATCCTGAAGCATCACTACAAGTCACAGAATCATGAAATATCCTGAGCTGGAAGGAACCCACAAAGATCATCGAGTCCAATGCCTGGCCCTGCACAGACATCCCAACAATCCCACCCTGTGCATCCCTGGGTCCAAACGCTCCTGGAGCTCTGGCAGCCTTGGGGCTGTGACCATTCCCTGAGGAGCCTGATCCGTGCCCCAGCACCCTCTGGGGTAAAAACCTTTTCCTGATATCCAGCCTAAATTTCCCCTGATGCAGCTCCAAGACGAAGCTCCCACTGAAAAAGCAGCAGTCAGGATAACACAGGGGTGATGTGCATCAATACAGGCAGCTGCTTGAGGATAAAGGAATAAATAGGAGAAAACACCTTCCCAGTGCAAAACTGCTCATCCTGGGTGGAAGTGCCTGTGTTGCCAGGAAGTGCTCCTGGCTGTGATAGCTCCAGGGAGATGGATACACAGAAAAACCACAGCACTGTGACACTTTTATCTCCAGGGCTGCCTCTGAGAGACACAAAACTGGTGTTGGGCTCAAAATGAGAAACAAGAGGAGGCCAAGCTGGCTGCTGACCTGCAGCAGCCAAACACCAACAGCTGGGTTCCTGCCAGAAGAGCCCGGCACCTGCTCGTTTTTCAAAGCAGTGGATACATTGACACATCTCAGTGAGTTTAGGCAGCTCGGACAGCTCCTCCCACTGTTTTGGGGAGAGAAGGGCACAGACAAAGGAGAATCCCAGTCCTGGAGGCTTTTGCTGCACTGTAATTCCATCACATAGGCAGGAGGAGCACTCTGATGGAAGTGAATGTCTAGAGTATTTATTGCTATCTGAGCCAGCTGTGCTCTGTGTGGAGCATCCTTCCTTACAATGCTATGTTTGGGAATGCCTGGGTGACTCACAGAGAAAGGAGAGAGGCCTGGGATGGAAAGTCAGAAGGGGCAGCAGGAAAGCCAGGGAGAACCTAGAGACAGAATGACAGAAATTTTAGATCAGCTGAAAAGGAGTCAGCAAGGAGACTTGTGGAGACTTGAAGTGGGATCAGATGAGATTTCCCCGTAGGATTGTGACCAGCTGCAGTTTCACGCAGCTCCTGTTGCATCCCGGGTAGTCCATTAACTCTGTGTGGAATAATCAGGTTTTCTATCTTCATTAAGATGCAAAGGCAATCTCCATGAAGACACTCCTGCTTGGCAGGAAGCTCCTGGGAGAGCCCTGCCTGCACACCTGTAAAATTAAAGACATCGCATTAATTCAGCATTCTGATTTATTTAAAAAATATGAATACCGATCTAATACCGATATCCAACTGAGACGGACAAAGACTCTCTAACAGTTTAAAGTCAGAAAGTGTATGTTTATTACAGCGCCAGGCAGTATCCAGGATAGCTCCCAAATACACACCACAATTTACAGACAATCACAGAGTCCTTTTATTTACAAAGATGTTGAATACCTAAAACACAAATGCATATTCATAGCCCTGTCCTATTCTCCGCTTGGTATGGTAATTAGCAAAAAAACAATTAAAATGTGTAGCTTGCCCTTTGAAATGGGTCGGTGGTCTTTTTCAAGGGGAGGGGGCTTAGAATGAGGAAGTAAAATGACTCTTCATCGCTCTGAACTTTCTACCTTTTCAATGCAAATGTGACAAATGAGCCCTGGTAGGACTCCCATTTCCCCAGGTACCGTGACTTTCAATGGGTTTCAGAGAATGGGAGTTTCTGTAATTGTCTTGTGTTCCTAAATCTATTTATCAGGTTCTCTGTTTCTCATTACAAACACAGCTAAACAAACATAAAATTGACAAGAAATCAGTTATTTAGGCCTGGGAAAGTTAAATCAAATCTGGTTTCTCTTAACTAACTACAAACTTTTAATTTTTAACAAACTTTAATTAATCCCAGCAAAGCTCATCTCTGACCAAAATCTTAGCTTCTCTAAAATCCTTAATTCTTTGAAGTCTATGTCTCAATTCTGACTGCTGGGGAGGGCATGAGATGCTCCCACCCACATCCAGCCCTGTGCAG
This sequence comes from Trochalopteron elliotii, assembly GCA_024734555.1. NCBI lineage: Eukaryota > Metazoa > Chordata > Aves > Passeriformes > Leiothrichidae > Trochalopteron > Trochalopteron elliotii. Next base: position 223,406 of record JANPWX010000199.1, read on the forward strand.
TGCAAGAGTCTCCATATCAGCAACATCACTTCTGGCCATTTGGTTTCCCCTCGCTGGTGGCTCCCTGAGGACGGTGCCCAGCCTGGTCCCTTTAGTTGGGCTGGGCAGTGCAGCTGGAGCATTACCACCCCAGCCATATGGCATGGTGTCACCTGGAAAAGTCAAGGGTATTTTTAAGCATCTCCACCAGCAAAAAAGAGCAGGGCTTCGACCAGTGGTTTGGTACGTACGGGCTTGCTACTTGCAGGATGAAGCTGCCTCAACAACCCTGCAATTTGAGGGAAGAGCCCTGTGATGCCCCCGTCTCAGAGCTGCCACAGGTGCTGTGTTCAACCCTCTGTTCAAACCAGGCAGCTGGTGGACACGGCTTTGCCAAACACTGAGCCTTCCTTATCACCCTGCATTCTCAGACTGCTGGACATGCCTTGGGATGCAGGCTGTGAGCATGGAGAGGGAGAGAGACATTATCTTGTTGCTCTGCCAGTAAGAGCTTCAACAAGGCAACCACAAAATAGAATCACAGAATACCCTGAGCTGGAAGGGTCCCACAAGAATCATCAAGTCCCACCCCTGGCCCTGCACAGGCCCCCCAAAAATCCCACCCTGGGCATCCCTGGCAGTGCTGTCCAAACACTCCTGGAGCTCTGGCAGCCTCGGGGCCAGGACCATTCTCTGGGGGATCCTGGGCAGTGCCCAGCACCCTCTGGGGGAAGAACCTTTCCCTGAGCTCCATCCCAACCCCTGACACAGCTCCAGCCATTCCCTGGGTCCTGTCCCTGTCACAGGGAGCAGAGATCGGAGCTGCCCCTGGGGAGGAGGTGCTGCCCCTGGTGAGTGAGCTCTGCCCTCAGCCTCCTCTGCTCCAGCTGAACAGACCAAGTAACCTTGGCTGTAGTGGTGTGGTTTTAGTTTTATTAATTCTACATATGTATTTGTTTCATGCTTTCATGCTCTTTGTATAAGTTATAATGGTTTGTTCTTTGTACCCCCATGTTTAACCCCTTCGTGGGTTACCCCAGTTACTGTTATGTCAATCACTATGTTATGGAACCCCCAGGTCCTGTCAGTCACTTCAGGGCCTCTCCCTGTGTCTGGAAAGTTCCAGGGAGAGCATAGAGTGATTGGGCAGGATCCCTGTGGTTCTCTCCCTTGCCTCCTTGATTTGTTCCACTGTCTGTCATTTATGTACAGAGCCACTCCTGAATTTATTCCTATTGGACCCACATTGTACCCTTCCCCTTGCTCCACCTCTGCATTTAAGATGCTGCACAGAGATGATCTGTGCTCTCTTGGGCAGACACTCTGGTGGTGAGGTGGTCCCGCGTGGACTTCAATAAACCCCAGCTGCTGTTCACCCAGAGTCCTTCCTTCATTCCTCGTCATTGCTCACGCTGCTGCGGCAAAGGCCCCACAGGATGGGGAAGGTATTGCCGGATCCCGGAGCGTGCCTGGCACTGCTGCCGCTGTCAGAGCCGGCCAGGCAAGGCGGGACGGGACTCCCGAGACACCGCGGCCACCGCACTTGGCCACTCCAGACTATTCACCAGCTTCATGTCCCTCTTTTGGATACTCTTTAATAACTTTTTTGTCTCTTTTACATTGTAGTGCCAAAATTTTCCTCCAGACTTGAGGTGGAGCTGCCCCACCCCAGGGCAGAGCAGGACAATCTCCTCTCTCAACTGGAGACAGCTGACAACTTTGCTGACAGGTGAGAGAAATTGCTGCTGCAGCCAGAGATTGTCTGCACAGGGACAGCACAGTGTTTATAATCAGGCTGGTTTGTGTTGGTTTTTCCCTTCCTTGAGGCGGGAGAAGGCCAGTGATGCTGCAGGGTCTTTAACAGCAGGTTAAATACAACAAATTGCAGGAATCTGCAAATCAAGCCATGCCATTGCTCAAAAGCAGAACCTGTTAAAACCATTTGGGAATTCATGTTTTATGGCTGAAGGATTTCTTGGCCTGCAGAGAGATATGGGTGAATGTGACAGAGCATTTAAACACCTCTTTGTTGGGTGATAAATAAGAGCTGGAGCAGAAAGCCAGACTCAGCATGCATACCATGATCCTAAGGACATTTTACTGCTACCTTTAGCTTTCTCTAGTAACTGCTGAATTTATTAACTTACTACCCCTGCTCATTTCCAATTCCCCATTCTCCATTCCTCACAGATGAAGTTTATCTCTAAAACATGCTGAACCAGCCTGTTCAGGCAGATGGTAATGCAGGAAGGAAAAGAAACAGGGCCATCCCACTGTGACCAGAGGAAGGCTCTTCCCAAGGCTGCTGCCCCTCTCCTGCCTGGGATGGAAATGATTTAGAATTAGCAATTCACAGAACGTTTTAGGTTGGAAGGGACCTTAAAGTCCATCCAGTTCCAACCCCCTGCCATGGGCCGGGGCACCTTCCACTATCCCAGGTTGCTCTAAGCCCCATCCAGCCTGGCCTTGGACACTTCCAGGGATGGGATTTAGACCCAAGCATGAACCTTTGCTGACTCACACGCTCCCATGAGAATTTTTTTATCCTTTGATTCTTTTTTCACAGTTGTAAACCCCCCCAAAAAATCTTCATCTGCTATAAATGCCAAATGTGTTTAATGCAGTGCCTTTTTCAACAGGTGAGAACAGGTAGCAGCAGGTTGCAGAGATTTAATTTACCTTTATCTTCTTCTCTATCAGGAGAGTTCTTTCCTGGCTATACTATATGAGTTTAAGTACAATAACTTCACCTAATTTTTGTCCTATTACCTATTTTTCACTAAGAGTCCACCAGCTGCTCACAAATTGGATTAAACTGGAATTGATTCCACAAGTGTAATCACAGAATCATAGAATTATTTAGGTTGGAAAAGAACCATAGGATCATCAAATCCAACAATTTCTCTCTGTCCTTCTCCTCTTTTCTTCCTGTTCCTTATTTTATTCCCCTTTTCCCTTTTCTGTGAGGAATTCCTCTGTCACAGAATCCTGCAGCAGTAAATGCCCAGTAGTTCATAGGACGTGGGTACACATCCATGCTGACAATCTGTAAGCAGTGTGATGCTTCCAAGATTAAGTTGTCAAGGACTGTCCCAATTTAATCTCCATTTTTTCATGGTGATTTCCCAGAGGAAGCTGCTGTTTGGAGACAAAGCTCCAGTCATGCTACCTGTGCTCTTAAGTGGAATCAGTGTAACTTTGGAAAAAAATATTTTAAAATCCATACAGGATCTGTGGTGGGAAGGACACAGGGATGCCTTTGCCACAGGGCAGTGTTGGGGATGTTGTACTGTTGGGCACTGGCACACAGCCTTCCCCTGGTCCATGGGATGAGGCATCATCTCCAAACACCTGGACAGAGGGTTGAGTTTGCAGGGGCTGTTTTTAAATAATTGCAGCAAAATATCTTACTACAGGCAAGAGTCACATGTGCAGGTGTTTGACTCCAAACAGCTGCCTTGGCTCATTTGCCAATATTCTGTGAATTTCAGTGGGAATTGATTTCAAAGCTCTGGGACTTGCCTCTGAGAAGGCCTCCAGTTCCTGGAGCTCAGCTCCAAAATCAGCCAAATGCTTCCAAAAACTTGCCTTTCCCTCTGTATTAAGGATGTGCTCTTTGGAGGTTGGATCCCCTCCCAGCCCTGGCACTTACCTTCTTATCTGTGTCCCTGGAGCTTTCCAGTCCCCTGTTCCCCTGCATGGGAACACCTGGTCTACCCTACTTCAGATTTAATCCATGGTTTGGCTCTCCTCTTCCCAAAACAACATTAGCAGCAGGAAGCAGCACTGAAGGGAGAGGTGCCTTTGCTCATGTCTTGGTTTGGGACAAATTTGGAAGGGAATTTCCAAAGGGCAGAGGGATTCCCTAAAGGGCAAAATTCAACGGCCCTTCCCCCCACCTATTCAGGAAATAAACCTCCTTCAAGAAAAGTGGAAAAAAATGTTTATTTAAACAAGCAAACTATTCACAAGCATAAAAAAATAATAATACTAAACCTCTTGCTGTTCTGAAGAGATGGCAAATTCAGAAAGTTCTTCTGTAGTTCAGAGAGGGTCCTCTGTGGGTGTTTCTCAGCTCACTGTGTGTCTCTCAGTCCCTCCAGCACTGGAATGCAGCATCCTGGGCACCAATGGGCCACAAGCATGAGCTCCCAATGGTTTTTCTGGGTTTTTGGTCTAGAGCAGGTTTGAACAGTTCCAGGAAAAGAAAAAGCCAAAGTCCAGGGAACTTCTCTGCCTCAGCTAGCTAAAAAACCTAGCTAAAAGAAATGGAGACTTCTCTCCCGCTCCCTCTCCGTGCTGCAGAAAACATGCACTGAGAGAGAGCTGAAGCTTTTATCTCTATGTTTTTGAATACAGCCATGAAAAAATTCCACCACTTTTCCTTCTCCCCACCTTCACTCTTGGATCTAGTTTTAAAGGCACAAAGTGTATTTGTGGGCTAAACAGATGAATGGGGATACAATTCAACATAAAAAAAGTCACCCCAGAACAGCTCAAAAGCCTCTCAAAGTGCCAGGCAGGCCCAAAAATAGTGCAGGGCTCAGCTGGCTGCTCTCCTGCTCCATGCCAGGCTGGCCACCTCTGGCTGGAGTGAATCTGCTGCAGGGCTGAATTAAAGATTTTGTTAACACAGCTAATCTTGGCTAAATCCTTTCCTAACCCAGATCCCGCCTGCTGTTATTGCTTTACAGGCTAATTGACCAGAGCCTGCTGCTGTCTGTTCAGCAAGGGGATCCAGCTTGGCTGCTGCAGAGCAGCAGGGGTGGGAGCAGAGAAGCCAGGAGGGACCAGGGTTTTGCTCCTTGCTTCTGATGGAAAATCCAAGTATTCCCAGATAGGAAACTGGTGCCCCTGCAGCCAAAGCCCAGGCTCACACAGAGGTTGAGCTCAGCCTCATGAAATCTGTGTCATGCAGTCTGTTGGTGTCAGGGAGGTGTCAGAAAGGTGCTTGGTGATCCCAAGAGATTGTTCAAGGAGATCTAGCTGCATCTGTGGGAGTATGGGGGAGACCAGATAACCACATAGGAGGGAAATTCAGAGAGTCAGAAACCACCTCAGCCTCACCAATTCCCAAAGCCGCAAATAGCTGGAGGTGAGAAACACCTCAGGGTGCTTCTGCTCTTACCCCAGCACCTGGTTTTGGCCACTGATGATGTGCAGTGTGAGAAGAAGTTCCACTGTAACCCATGAGGATGCTCCTATGCTGGGCAGGATTATGACTGCAGTATGGGGACCTGAGCTTGTGGCTCAGCTCCATCCTGGGGCCAAGCTGGAGTTGTGTTTCTGCAGGAGTCCAGAGCCTGTGTTTGCTGGAGGGAGGTGATGCAGGAGCATCTTTGACAGCAATGTAGACACTCAGGGATGAGGGTAGCATCCTCCTCACAGTGTAAATAGGCCTTCAGGCATCAGGGTAATAACTCAGACAGACGGGATTAATCTTTCTTATCTTGCTGGAAACGGTGAAAAGCAGCAACAGAAAGATCCTGAGCCTGCCTTTGACATCAATCAAATATGCACAGAAATACTTTGGTGGTGGTGACAAAGCAGCAGGGAGGAGGAGTGCAGGCAGGGTTCATGAATCACAGAACAAGTGTGAGAGGGGGCAGCTGGCTGGGAAGCTGAAAGCAGCAGCCTGAGGCCTGGTCCCTGCTCAGCTCTGGAGCAGGAATGGGACTGGGATATTGCCTATGGATTTCCAGCTCTTGTGGAGCAAGTCTGAGCACAGAGCACCCAATATGTGGGACACACCCTGATACCCCCAGATTGCCTCCACTAGCCATCACCCAGTGCTGTCTAAGGCCAAATGCTACAGTGGCTCTTAGTGTTCTGACCAGGAACTCATTTAAAAGAACGCTGAGCTCCAACAAACCCACTCTGTGCAGGTTAGAAGGTATTGGCAGGTGGCAGTAACTTCCTGCCACTGTTGGTCTAGATGATGGGTCTGAATCTGGACTCACACCCATGTTCCTCATGGCTCAGCTTGGACTTAAAGACAGAAATTGCCCACAGTCAGGCTGTCAAAGACCACATATCCCTACTGGAGGTGGCTCAGAGGCTGGCAATGAGCTGGTGCTGATTCCAGCCATCCATCATTTGTCATTGCCCGTGTCCTCATCTTTCACCCACCCCCAAAAGGTAAAAAATTGAATCCTCCAAAAAGGGATTTTAAGGCAGACTCTGCTCTTGTAGTGTTACAAAATTTGTTTTCTGGGTTCAGTGCTTTTTGCAACAGGGTGGTGTGAATGTACCTCTCCCCTCCCCACCAGTGCCAGTATCACCTGGATGTGTCCAGATATTCAGCAGCACAAGCAGACTGCCTGAGGATAACCTTTCCCTACCTCCCAAATTGAAGAGGACTCAATTTTTTACTGGAAAAGGTTACAAAAATGTACTGAAAATTACCTCAGATTAGGTAAGGCTTTCTTCAATAGCAGGGCTCTTTTTCTCTGCCTTTGTTGGTTCTGCAGGAAAAAGATAAGCACAAACTTCAGTAAAAGTTTTCAGTTGTTTTTTCCCCCAAGCTTCTAAAAACTTCAGTTCCTGGTTGTATGTAAGGCACACCTTGAGAAGCAAAGGGGGCTGATGGATGTGAGTGTGGGGCTGGCAGAGCTGAGTAATGATGCCCCACAGAGCCACAGAGCATCTCTTCATCCTTCCAGCAGCTTCTCAACCACAGTCATAGACATGGGAAATGTTACCCTGAGGATCCTTGGCAAGAAACAACTGCTCTGCTGGGCTAAACCAGGACAGTGATCTGGATCAGCCCTTACGGAAAGGGATGGAGTTGCTCCTCCACCTCATCCCACCAGCAACAGACATGAGAACCAGCATATTAGAGGTGTTCTTTCCCTCACTGACTCCTGGAGCCCAGCCAGAGAACTCAGGTGTCCTGCTGCTCCACCACCAGCAACTGCAGCTTGCATATGTGATTTTCAGTGCAAACTCTGAGCTGAATGTTATTTAAACTCTTTTTTAGCAAACAAATCCTCCAAGGAGAGAACTTTTTTTCCTGCCACTGTTCTCTAGGGAGAAAATATCCCTGAGGGAGTTTGCCTCTCCATCCCACTGGAAGCATCTCAGCTGCCAGTTTTTCCATTCTTTGGGTGTCTACCAGCTAAAAATACCCTGTATACAATTAACCAGCTCTCTGCCACCCCTGGAAATGGGGCTGACAGGTGCTTATGAGCTGCACTGGCTGAAATAAAAGCTCCTCAAACAAAACTGAGGGAGATTTCCAGTGTCTCGCTGTGTTGCACTGTGAAACTGCTGCACAGTGGCAGGAAAGTACTTTAAAGCACCCGTGAAGGTGATGCCAAGTAAAAAATTGTCACCCAGAGTGGGGTGTGCTGGTGCTGGGTTCTTAAGCACATTATGTGGTGGGTGAGCAATGGGTTCACACATCAGGCCCAAAGGGTGACAGTGGCTGGGGTCACATCAGACTGCCACCAGTCACTAGTCATCCAGCAGGGCTCCATCCTCAGTCCTGTGGTCTTCATGAATGACTGGGATGCAAGACTGGAAGGGATACTAAACAAGTTCACAGACGAAATTACATTGGGAGGAGCAGATGACTCCATTGAGGGCAGAGAGGCCTGCAGAGAGACCTCAGCAAATCAGAGAAATGGGCAACCACCAACCGTGTGAAGTTCAACAAGGGAAAGTGATGGATTCTGCACCTGGGATGGGGCAACCCTGGATGTGTGGATGGATATCTGGTATGCTTATCTGTAAGAGCATCCGAGGACAGCAGGGAGAGGGAACTCTGCAAACCTGGGACACTTTTGAGAGAACACGTGGTTTTATTGCAAGGGTGGTGGGTAAAAAGGGCCTTTTCCTTCAGCCACCAGCCTGGGCTGAGGGGAAGTCCCAGAGAGAGAGAGAGAGTAGGGGTAAGCCAGGTAAGGTAAGAGCAGAGAGGTCAGAGGTCAGAGGTGGGCCAGGTAAGAGAGGTAAAGTAAGAAGGGAGAGAACCTTGTTACAATACATTATATTTCCTTATGTGTTGAATATTCTAATTTACAGTGACCAACCCACGCCAGATACAAAACCTACAGACTTTGCATCCAGCCTATGAGAACTGCTATATTACCATATCACTCTGTATTCTAAACTCTAAAGACTCTCTTCTTATCTATCTTTTCCCTGATACCTTGGCAGGGTGGGGTGGGGCTACACCCTTGGGTCCCTTAGTGTCCCATTGTTTGTTACAATCCCCATCTTCCTGCCTGCCATGATCACATCTCAAAGCTAGCTCTCATTTCTATTTCATTCATAGGTTTTATATTCTCAGTATCTCTTGCCAGACAATCATATTTGTAAGCTTTTCCCATCCCATCTTTCCCAACACTCATCCTGTCCTAATCCCCTGCCATGGGCAGGGACGCTTGCACTGTCTGTATTATCATTAAGATTCAGGATGGCTCAAATAACGAAACATGTAACCTGTGGTTTCTCCGGAGAGCTTATGGCAAAAGTTTATTGAAAGACAGACTCTTTTATGCAGTGTTTCTGTACAATCGATATGATTGGTCATTTAGAGCAACACCTCTTGACTGTTTCTTACAAGTAAACAACAAGTTAGAAAAAGATCAGCTGCTAATATTTTTCTACCTTAACAGTTTTTCACCTTCCAAGGATTGTTTTGATTCCTCCTTAGAATTTCTTAGGCCAATGTGAGAGAGTTCTGTACTTGGCTTTCCCACAGGCCCAAGGTACCTAAAATTCTGAAGTGTCTGAAGCCTAAAAGTCTATGTTCTGACCACTGTCAGTTCCCACAGTATCTGGGTTTGTTTTCCCTCTCTTTTCTGCTTTGACTCACTCAACGATACCATCTGGCTTTTCCAAACAGCAGTTTTGCTCATCCTGCCTTCATGGGGATCCATAATAAACACTCCTTTGGTCAATAATGAAAGAGCAAGGAAAATTAGCAGCACTTCCACCAGTAGTGCCAGTGTCAGTAAATCCCAAAGAAATGCCGTGGCACCCACAGAACTCACTGGGATAGATCCCCACCTGTCCCTTCTCCATCTTTTTCTCTTTATCTGAAGTATTCTTCTTCCTGTGATGCTGAAGGATGTCTCTGGTGTAATCTCAGAGCTGCAGCAAAATCCTCCCCAAGTGGCCCAGCCACAATGGTTTGTGGCCACAGCCCTTCCTGCCAGGATGGAAGTGAACCATGCCAGACCACTGGCTCCAGTGTCTGTTCTTTTCCATCCTTCCCAAGAGTTATGTTTCTCCCTGATGGCTCCTCCATGTATTCCTCACCTCAAGGAAAGATTTGGCAAAGCTTTAAAATCATCCTAGATTTTGTTTTTGCTGCTTTGAGGTGAAAAGCCAGTATTCTGGTTCAAAATATATCTTGGCTCTTATTACTAATGTTGATAAAATAAACATTTGCATTTAGATGCAAACGGTCCAAGGCAAATGCAACACCATGAATCACTGAACAGTTTCGCCTGATTTTTTCTCCCCCTTTGAGAAATTTTTCCCTTCCAATTTAAAGCATTAAAGCACTTTAAATGTCCAAATTGCCCGACTATTTTCCATCCAGCCTCGGAATAATCTCATTAGTACAATGCACAATGTTTTCCACTGCACCTACAGTGTCTTACTCAGTTGTTACATGGAGGAGGAATGACTGTAGGTGATGTAACTCCTCCATCCTAGGGGCAATGGGTGAACAGCCAGCAATGCTGCTGCAGGACTGTGAGGGTTTAAGTGCCAGTTAGAGACACAGCAGATGCAGCTTAAAAATGAGAGGAGGGAAAATCCCTGTGCTGGAACCACATCAACACTCCAGGGAGGCAGATCCAGCTGGAGTTGTGATGACTCAGCTTCAGGGAGATAATTGCAATCTCCAAGTATCAAAGGATGTCACTGCCAAGGCAGGAAAGGAAATATTTTATGGCGGGAGAGAGTTCAAAAGGAGCATGGCTGAGCTGTCTGTGTGAAAGCAGAGGTAGGATGATCCAGGCTGAGCAGACAGAAAAAGCGTCAGCTTGTAGAAGTGGAAGAATTAGAAACTCCATCTTTTGGGATACTCAGAATTACACCAAACAACGTCTGAGGGAGTTCCCCTCAGGAAGCTATCGTGCATCAGCTGATCCAGAGCTCTCCAGCTTCCCCCACTTTGCCTTTCACAACATTTTCTCATATAAATGCAGGTGTCAGTAAGGAAATTATTAGATCCCCAGATATGTCCCCAGCAGTCCCACAATATCTGCCCTTAATCAGAACTGCAAGTTCTACAACCCCCTGCCAAGAGGCCCTGCCAGGCAGGTGGGGGCTGTTTCCCAAGGGAATGTGTGACCTCTGTACAGAGCGAAATTGGATGCACAGCTTCTGAACTCTCAGCTTGTCTCCCTGTGCTGTTGGTGGAAAGGAGGGAGGGGCTGGGGGGAGGAAAGATGTTTTAAAGGCTTATTTCATTCCTCATTATCCTCCTCTAACTCTGTTAATAATAAATTTACTTTATATCTTTATGCTTAAGCCTATTTTGCCCTTAGAGTGTTTTCTCCTAATTTTTATCTCACCTCATGAGCCCTTTGGGTTTTTCCCCCTCCTCTACTCAGCCATAGCAGAGGAAAATGAATGAATAGTTTTTCGTGGATGCCTGGCATTTGGACAGTGTCAAACCACAACACTTTGTCAGAAGACAGGATCTTTTTCTCCTGTAGAAGGCACTGAGATGCAGCAAAGTGACTAGGATGTATTCATTCAAATCATCTCAAGCAGAGCAGACATGGAAAATCCCACTTTCCAGCCCTGAGCAAATAACCCATTTCACAGACCCAACATCCCACCCTGTTTGCCAAGCACTGCATTTTTGTTTCCTCTCACTTTCAGAGAGAGACTAAATTACCCCTAATTACAGCTGAAATAAGAGGAACCATGGCTTCTTCAGCCATCAGCACAGGGGAAACCAGCTGGAAGGAAGAGGTGCTCTCAGCCACGTCAGGGATTCAGGCTGATGTTTCAAGCTGCATGATACTTTTCCAGTATCCCATGGCCATGGATTGTGTTTGGCTGTGGATTTCCATGCCAGGAGGACAAGATGGTAAGACTCAAGCCTAAATGGGGAATATTGACCCTACAAGCCCAAAAATGCATCTCCCATTTGCTCTCTGGTTTGTGATTTCTCTCCTGCTCTATGTGCCTGTGAATTTAAGTAGAGTCTTGTACGCATGTAAGAGGCTTCCTCCCAAATGCTCCTGGCCCATGTGTAACCCACTTACTGTACTCAAGACTCATCACAGAAATAAGCAGTGGGGATCACTTGCAGTGCCACCTATGAACACAGAAGATGCTGCTCTTCTGTTTCTGCAAGAGCCTCTTTGGCAGATGATATAATCCTGAAAACTGATGTTATCAAACTTAATATGCCTCAATGAGAAAGCTCCATTCCTTCATGCTTGGCAGAGGCACCTACAGTCATAAAAATAACTCAGTGAGGATTGAAAAGATTATCAGTGAAGAGCAGGGATCAGCCTTAACTCTGCCCTGGGATACTCCAGGTGCCACCAGCCCAGGACTGACCACTGCAATTGTTCCCTGCCAGGGCTCTGTGCCCTTCACCACCTAAAAATCCTAATCTCCCCAGCCAGAGAGCAGGGAATGGCCTGGCACACATGGCTCTGCTCATCCAGCTCTCTCATGAAGATGAATGATCCTATTTGATATGATGACAGGGGCCAGCAGCTTAGGCCATCTCCCAGCTGCTTTAGGGGCAAAGGCAAGCACTGAGCCCGACATGGATAATCTACATCTGCAGGGAGAGAGAGAAGGAGGCTGCCTAGTTATCAACCCAGTGCTGCTAATGACACTTAGAGCATTTATAATCATCCCACTGCCCCATCCCCTGCATTAAACAGCGAACATGCAGCATGCAAAGAGAAGCAGGAAACTTGGACATGCCAGGTGTGAAACCTCAGCAGGATCAGCTGGGCTGGTGTGCAGGGGTAGGGTTGTGAGAGGGATTCAGGCCCAGGGATAGCTTCAAGTCCTAAAATATGAGTGCAAAGCCCTGCTGGGCTTTTGGTTTGTACCTGGGTATGTTTGCAAGGAAACCTGCTTCCCCTCTGAATGAGTGAGAGCAGTGTGGCATGTGGAGGGTACCCAGGGGTGAGAATTTCCACCTTTTCAATCCACAGGCACCAGCAGAGCTGGGCAAAGCTCAGACCTTAAAAGTTAGGAAGAAGATACCCAAATAGCAATCAACATTGCTGCTGTTCCTGGGAAATGAAATCCCCACACAAAGAAGTTTCTTTTCATTTGGTCAAAACCTTCTCCTCTGATTCTAATCAAAGCCTCACATTCTGCCTCGCCTTCTCCCTGGCAGTAGTGGGGTCACTGGGGATATCTTGGCAGGAAATTTCTAAAGGAAATGTCTTTCAGAACAAGCCTTTGTGGTGCGAACATATCTGTCTCATCAAAATGCCTTGTTCCCCTTTTTATCTTTAAACAAAACCTACCCAGATGTGCACTGTGCATCTGCACCAGGCTGCACACGCTGCCGAGCCTGTGGCTCACAAGAGCCCGGGAGAGGAATTCAGTCATTTGCTACCCTCTACTGTCTTTTTCCCGCCATCTCACCTCCCTCTGGCAGAGGCCACCACTGTTTTCCTCCCTCCTTTATATCCCTGTGTCACCTGCCATACGGGCATCATCATCCTGCAAATCCTGCCCTGAGCCTCTCCAGGTGCCTTCAGGCTGAGCCTGCTGCCCCCTCAAGCCTCTGCTCCCCCAGACCACCCACACCCATGTCCCAGATATTATAACATCCAAAATACAGAGTAGTTGTTCTTCTCTTCACCCCCAGCCTGCTCTTCCACACTGTTCTTTCTGCTCTCTAGCTGGTCCCCCTGTTCCTGCCCCTTTTATGTTGCTTCTCCCTCTGCATTGCTCACAAATATGGATCAGCCCATGGGAGAGTTGGACTCTGCTGAGCACTGAAAGCCCTTCTCAGGTCTCAGAGAATGGCCTGGCACCACCAGAGTTAATCTTGACTAGGTATCAGGGCAGCTCCTGCCTTTATTAACAACCCTTAGCCCTTCACAGGGTAAAACAAGCCAAGATGCATGCAAAATGCCCACCAATCCCAGATCCCTCATTTCCAGCCATGGAGGGATACAGAAACTACTCCTGTATCAATTCTTATTTATAAATGGAGTTAGCATGTGGGGGTAACTCACTTTGCTTCTTTGGAGGGTGGGAGGTTAAATCCTATTCAGGACAACACAGATGGTTTTTCCATGCACTTACTGAGGTACTGGTTGTGCTTTTTGCAAGACAAGCACAGGAATAACAAACACTATAAGGTGGTAAGAAAGTGAATCCGTATGCTTGGCATTTTCCTATGGATGAGCCAAGTTCAGTTTCACATGTGAGCTGGAATTTTGTATTTCAAGCAGGAATTTCTTTGCTATGTAGGAAGGGTAGCCCTCCTCCTACCACCACAGCACATGTTCAGTGACTGCTAAACTCATCTGAGAACTCACAAACAAATCCCTTAATGAGCTGATGAGTTAAAATGAAAGCAAAACCAGGGAATTTCAGAAAAGTTGCACCTGCCTCAGACCATTTATATTTTTAGCCTGGTTCCCTCAGGAAATGAGATCCATTGAGTTGTTCAGAGTCTGGCCTGGCTGCCTGCCTTCTTTGTAATAGCTTCTGAACATGAGTTTCATGTTTTATGAAGTGGATATCTCAAAGGTACTAACTATCAAGTTCCAGCATGTTCAGTAAAAAAGGTGATCAGGGAGATCCCCATGGCTCAGCCCACACCAGGCAGGAGGGATGCATAGCGTCACACCACAAACCACAAGGAAATCTTCATTCCTTCTCCTGCTTTGTTGTATCCCAATTGATTTCAGACCAGACTTGGTTTATTTATGCTAAAAACTGTCAGGAAAAACCCCTTAGACTCAGGGTGTAATGTTTTGTTGGGTTTTTTTCGGGGTTTTTTTTTAAGAAACATTAAGGATTTGCTCATCCCATTGTTCACCAGGGTGAAGTTTTCTCCATAGGCACAGCCTGGAAACAAACACGCTTCTCCAGCCCTGCCCTTTCCTTTGGCTCCAGCCAGGATGAGGGGTGAGGCTGCTCTTGCTGTGTCTGCTCCCCACCCTCCCAGCCATGGGGCTGGGATGTGTAAGTTTTTAATAGATTTTCTCATTATTTCATCATTCTGAGAGGGGAGGAGTGATGCCTTAGCCCAAGAATAGTTGCTGCTGCCTTCTGCTGTCTCTGAGCTGTTGTGTGTGCTTTATTTCTGTTGGATCTTAAATTAAGTGGTGGGTGTTTTCATATTTCTCTTCTTTTTTTCCTTATCTTGTGTTGTTTTCTCATAGACATTTTTTTCACAAGCCAGCAGGATGATCTGAACATATTTACCCTAAAAGCACTTCTCCCCCCCCCTCCCACCCCCAGAAATCCTAGTACAAGTGAGAAGGAGTTTTTAGCTTTACTCTTCCCGATTTTCTTGCTGTCTGTATATTTAAACTGCTCACTTGCAGATCTCAATAGATAATCGTAGGAATCTAAACTTCATTTCCAGGACGAACTGCAACATTGAGAAAACACACCCTTCTTAAAAGAGATTCCAATCCAAACTAAGAGACTGCCAAAAGATTCCAGGCTTTAAATCCAAACTTCCTATTGGAAGCTGGTGATGTGCTTTTTAGGATGACCCAAGCTGGCAGGAAGTCCTCTCTAGTGTGTGGCCACACCTTGATCTTTGCTCAGCAACTTCTGTCTTTTCTTCCCCTAAGACTTTTGTAAATATAATTTCCCTTCAAAACCACAATTCCCTATTTTCTTCAATACAGTCTTTTTTTTTGAGCACCCCCCCTCCCCGAGCCAGTTCTAGGGACCATCCACAAATGGAGACCCAGAGTTTTCCTCTTGAAGTGCAAGGCAAATTCATCTTCACTCTGGGTTTCTGGGCTTTCCCTGCCTCTTGCTCTGCTACGATTGCCACCAAAAAAAAAAAAAAAAACAAAAACCAAAAAAAACCACCAAAACAAAAACAAAAAAAATTGAATAACACTCTCATACTCCTCCATCCCTCTGATCATCTCTCCTAACATCATCTCCTTCTAGGGTGTTCCAGCTATATTTCCTATTCCCAGATTCCTCCCAGGGCCATATTTCCCATGAAGGCCAGACGTGGTGAGTGCCAGCAAGGTGGGCAGGAAGATGAGGCTACCCAGCCTGTGAGGCATCACTAAGGTGACAGGGAGAAGCAGCAGATTCCTTGTTACCATGGTAACAGGATGCTCCTAACTGCCCAGCAGGCAGAATGCCCCATGCTCCACATGTCTACCCAGCCCCCAGGGGACCCAAGGTGTTGGGAACCCTGGGGATGCTGACTCTGTTGCTTTAGAGTTGCTCAGGAAAAAAATCAGTGGATGTGGATATAATCTATTCTGCTCCTTGGAAGACTGACTGGAGCCTTGGAGAGGAACAGGAGTGAGGTGAGTACCCCCTGAGTTGGGCCTGAGCACTGGCCTTCTGCTTTCCCCCTTGGAGATCCAGAGTCCTTGCCTTGGGACCTCCCAGCCACTGTGTCTGCTTGCTAGCACCTTCCCATCTCCAGCTGGGAACACCAAGAGGTGAGACCTGCAGAGCTCTCCTGCTGGACCTCCCTTACCCACAGCTCCTCTCTCCTGGAGCTCTCCACATCCAGCCTTGTGTCCAGGTGCTGGTGACAGGACTCTCTCCTCTCTGCCCACTCTGCCAATGACCTGGGCAGAGGATGTGGCTTCCCAGTCACAGCCAACATGAGCAGAGGTGTCCCAGTCTGACTCTGGTCTCCACAGCTCTGCTTACCACAGTCTCACTTCCTGCCACTTATTTCAATAGCTCCTGGCATTTTCTCTCCTCTAAGCACATAAAGAACCTCAAGTCTGTCTGTAGAATGGTCCCAAGTGGGGCTGCATCCATCCACATGCCAGGCAGGTTCCCAGCTTGCCCCAGTAAATTCCCAACCCTCCTCTCCCCTTGTCTCAGGGCCTGCTCCCTGCAATGCCTTGAAATTCCTCAAATGTGTCCCCAGCATTTCTCTCTCTCTCTGCCCTGGGCCATGTTTTCATCCACAGGGAGAGCAGCCTGGATTCACTGCCAAAACCCTGTTGGGATGGAGGTGGCTGATCCCACCTGCTGCTGGGCAGGGCAAGGCAAGGCAGGGGAGTCCTGGCTCCTCTCTGTGTCATGGGCTCTGCTCCCATGAGAAGAGAGAGGGGCAGGAGGGGAAACAGCCCCCCAAGGAAGGAGCAGGTCTGTGGAGCAGGTGAGGGGCACATAAAGACTCAGATCTCAAGAGCCCGGGCATTCCCCCAGCCACCACTGTCCATTTTGTTTGTCCCCCCCAACCATCTCACAATAGCTGAAATATCCAGCAAGGAGAAGAGGGACACCCTTCTCTCTACAATTATTCTTCCCAAATAGTTCTGACTACAACCACTCTTTTGCTAATTAAGATTGGCTTCTAATTGATCTCTGCAACACTGGCTGCTCCAGACACAGTGGGATTTGGGAGTTAGTGGGAGACCCATCATACAGGTTAAATCAGGTGAGAGAAAACAACATTCCAAGTCAGTCTGGCACTCAGTTTCCTTCCCATACCACTTTTTACACATCACTGAAAAAGCAGCCCCAGGGAAGAGCTAAAGCCAGAGCATTTACTAGGGTCAAGGTTCATAGGACAGGGCAAGAGAAAGCACAGTATCTTCATTTTTAAAGCCAGGTCTTTTCATGTGGGGACACAGGGCTTTGGGAAGGATTCCCACCTTCTTGACCTCAAGTATTGGTGTATGTAGCTGGAATTTTGCTGAGCCCAGTGGCTGCCAGAGAGCCCAGAAGAGGGCAGCAATACTATGCAGGAGGCCGGCACTTTTAACAGAAATAGGGTCTTTTTAGAGGAAAAAATTCTGGATCTAAAATGCAGGAGGAGGAGAGGCTTGTTCTGCTTTTTAGCACAGAACGAAACTCGGAGAAGGGGCATTGGCCTAACTCCAGGTTTGTGCTCAGTAGTTTCAGGGCATGAAGCTGTCCCAAGAAATTTCACAGGAAGTCTGGGCTGGCAACTGTTCAACAAAGAAAGAACCAGTGCAATTCATCCACAGCATCCTGGCCAGGAATGCTAGGAGCTGCCTGAGAGGGGGAGAGGAGCAAAGTGTTTCAAGTCTTGACCAGCCTTCCTTCGCTGAGAGAGTGGTCAGGCACTGTGACAGGCTGCCCAGGGAAGGGGTAGAATCAACATCCCTGGAACTGTTAAAAAAACCTGCAGATGTGGCACTTCTGGACATGGGTTTTGGTGGGCTTGGCAGTGCTGAGAGAATGGTTGGACTTGATCTTGGAGGGCTTTTGCAACCTGAACAATTCTGTGGAGTGGAGGTGGAGTAGTGGATGAGTGTGTGGTGTGTGAGGACAGGGATGGTGAGCCTTCAGGTGGCAGCTGCAGGAAGGAGCTTGCAGGACAGCCTGTGGTTCCCTATAAAGCTCCACAGTCCTGATGCTCCTCACAGGTCTTCAGTCTGTGAGACTGCAGCAGGGGATTAAACACAACTTTTCGTTGTATTTAATCTTTTCAGCAACAATAGGCTGAAGGTGTAGAAAAAGGGAGTGCTGGCTTCCAGGATCTCTGAATCAGGGAGAGTGGAGACCTTGAGGAAAGGAGATGGGGAAAGAGGTGAGTCAGTTCTGGGTCTGTCCCCTAAAGTTTCTCTGCTGGGCTGGAGGTGAAGCCTCTAGAGGAAATTTGTGCATTTCCTGAGACACAGGGACAGAGAAGCACTGGGGCTCCCTCTCTGCTGTGATTTGTGGAGTTTGGGTGTACTCAACCTCCTCACCCACTCCCAGCTTCTCCCCTTTGCAAAATCCTGAAGAGGTTGCAAATATAGAAGGTGCTGGGCACTGCCCAGGCTCCCCAGCCCTGAGGCTGCCAGAGCTCCAGGAGTGTTTGGACAGCACTGCCAGGGATGCCCAGGGTGGGATTGCTGGGGGGTCTGTGCAGGGCCAGGAGTTGGACTTGATGATCCTGTGGGTCCCTTCATACTCAGAGTATTCTGGGATTCTATGAAACCTACTTTGGAATGACCCTGCAGGGCTGCAGCCCAAACCACCACCATGCTAATGAAGCAGAGCTAATGCCCCTCTGCTGCCTTGAGGAGGCTGAGGCCATGCCAGGGACCCAGCAGAGTGTGACGAGGCTGGCTTGGCACAGCCTGGCATGAGGAGGCAGTGGCAGCTGCTGCCAAACTCAGCTTGCAGAGAACAGATTCCTTCTGACTAATCTTGAGACAAGTGTAATTAGCAGGTCTGTGGGGGGGCCTGGGGCTGGGGGTGGGGGCTATGGCTCTCACCTGTCCCCAGCTGGGTGGGCTGAACTGGGAATTCACAGATTACGCAATATTTTGAGTTGGAAGGGACCCACAAGGATCATTGAGTCCAAGTTGATGGGGAAGGAGCGGGTGGCTCTCAATACAAGCTGGTTCACCCCTGCAATCCAGGGCTGAGCAAAAAGCCTGGCAGTGAAATTCCAAATGTCCAAGTCAGTCTCTTCTTGGATGGTTCAAAGAATTGGGCGATGGAAGAGGCTTGAGCAGAGCAGGACTGGTGGCCTGAGATGGGCAGATGTCTGGCATGGCTGAAACAAGCCCAGGTCTGGCACACAGGTCTCTCAATGCTCTGTCCTAGGATTCATTAAAAACCTCTTTTGGTTCATCATGTTTTGTGAACTCCTGGTGCTTCCCTATACCATGTGATAGCTTAAGCCCCCCTGTCTCCCTGGGGCTGCCATTCCTAATGAATGTGATAAACAAAGGCTGCTCCTGTTTGGGTTTAATTCCAAAGCCTGTAAAGCACCCACGTTACTTTCAGCATCTGGGATTGTTTGTGTCAGTGTAGGTTGAGATGCTTCCTTGGACTGGGATCTAAGAAAAAGACCAAGATCATTAGGAAAACCAAAGGGATTTTCAGTGTGGGGTGATAAGGCAGTAAGTGGCAGCAACACAACTATTTGTAATCATCTGCCCACACTGCTGCTTAACCAGACTGAGATAACTAATTGATGCTTATGTTTGCAAGCAATCATCTTGAAGATATTCTAATTTATGTTCAATTTCAGTCCTGCTGGATCCAAAAAGATCTTCTGTTAGAGCAATTCTATGTATGTGCATTCATATAATAGAACCTTTCAGAAGTAATTCAGGAACCAAAGTTTCTTCTTTCCTAGGTCCCACAATAAATGTCACTAAAAAAAAAAAAACAAGGTAAAAAAAAAAAGGTAAAAAAAAAAGTAGTTTGGTCGAGAATTTATTTTGTGCCTATTGTTTTATGCCTAAAATCCAACCAGAACACTGTGATGAACTCTATGGGGAAAAGGCAATGGGAAAATTTGATTGTGAAGAACAAAAAACAAACAAAATGTACGGGATAAATAGAAATACTAATTTCAAAAGGGAAACACAAAACGTTTCAGCACAAAATAATCAGATCTGTCAGCTTTATAGATTGGGAGAGGTTTTCCTTTGAAAATGAAAACATGGTGAAATTTCTCAAACTTCTGGAGTCAGTCAGAAGCATGGGGGAAAGTGTCAAGTACAGCTGATGCCCAGTGCTCTGCAGGAGTGTGAATCCAGCCCAGGAAAGGTTTATCTCCTCAGTAAGTTCAGGATTGAGATCTTCTCCCCGGGATGCTAAACACCTTTCCTTGCACGTACCTCTTCCCCCATCTTCCTTTCCACCATCAGCAACTGTATACCCCAAGGTATGTCCTGGCTTTATGTATTTGGGAATAGCTGTCCTGGTTGAAAAGGCTGGGGAGTCTGCCCTTAAACATTGCAGTTTTGTTCCCATGCAGATTTTAATTTTCAATTTTCTTTACCTCCGTACTGTGGAATGGGTACTCCACAGATCCACATGACAGGCCAAGAGAGGACAGGCAGAGCAGAGCTGAATTGGACCCTCCCCTTGCATGTTGGTATCCATGACAACCACTCCTGTGCTCTCAGGAATTGCTGAAGCTATCCTCCTTCACCAGAGACCCCCTTGCTGGGACTGCCCCCCTTGCTGGGGGTCTGAGGGGGCCAAAGGGCTGTAGTACATGTCCTGAAGACACATTGGATGAGCCAGGGGTGGCACACAGGTGAGATGCTCCAGAGGAAAATCTATATAGTACCTTCAGCACTCTGGCATCAGGGGCAATGGACAGACATTCTAGATGGTGACGCATTGAAGCAATTTGGTCTAGTAGAAGGTGGCAGGGGGTCAAATGAGATGATCTTCAAGGTCCTTTCCAAACCAAACCACTTACGATTCTAAGGACAGGTCCTCTGTCACAGACAGCTCCTGCCAAAAGGTGCAAACAAAGTGGAGAGTCAGTCCTGACCCTCCTCAGAGGAGAATGTCTCCCTGGCAGTGCTTTGATCCCTGAGCTGGAGACAGTACTCTTTGAAGAAATGAGATGTAGAGATTTTTCTATGCAGACAATAAATCACAGAAGCGATTCACTTTGAACTCACCCAAAATATTAATAAATACAGAGTTGCTCCACCATCTCAAGTGGAGGACAGAGTTAATTGTCTGAATGCTGATGGGCAAAGGGCTGTTTTGCCAGCTGCTGTCAGTAGGCAGCAATTAATTAAAAGTGTTCCTGGGTAATTTTGCGTATCTTTTCTTTCAAGCTCAAAAAGACCATGAGCCACTTGGTCTGCTCTTCCTCCTCCAAGGATACAGCACTTACTGTCATATGCAAGATGAAGGAGATAATTTGCTCACTGTTGAGGAGTTCTCAGCTGGACACTGTTTTTTTGAGTATTGTGCCTTAAAAGATAACAGATTAGAGAGGTCCCCACCTGAACCACTCCGCCACAGAACTGCAGGGTCAAGTGTGTTCAGGTCAGGTCAGAAGAGGCAGGGGTTACCAGTCCCAGAAATGGTGTTTAATAAATGACTGTTCACATACACTGAAAGACAAGTGAGCCCATCAGCATAATTTATAGAATCATAGATTAATTGGTTGGGACTTAAAAACCATCTAGTTCCAACCTCCTGCATGGGCAAGGACATCTTCCACTAGACCAGGCTGTTCCAAGGTTTTTTGGCTGGATATTAGATAATCATGCAATGAGAATTAAATCATTGAGCTTAGAGGATGGTGGGTGCTACCTTAAAGGGGTTTCTCTGAGGGTTTGCTGAGGGTTTAAGCTCTCTGAGAGCCAGTGGTTTGTCAGAGGAGTTGATTTTAAGTGAAACCACCTGAAGCTCAAGTTCACCTCACCACCAAGTGCCACAGTGGTTCTGTGCTTGACATCATGTTCTGAGGCAGCTTTGCTGGTACTTTATTGTCCTGGGCAGGAAGGTGCTGGGTTTCTTTCCCTCTGGGGCTGTTTCAGCACTTCAGGGTTTGTTTTGCATCGCACAGACTTTGGGAGGTCAGAGCAAGGATCTGATGGGTCACTGACGTGGCTGGAGGAAGAAGCCAAAGTCATCCACAGCACTCCTGCTGCACTTTTGTGATTCCTGCAGTTAGTGCAGAGCAGGAAAAGCAGTCACAATTAAAACAATACATAGTCATGATTAAATTATAATTACTGAGGTGTTTTTATGCAATTGGCAAAGCACTGAGGAGCTGAACAGCCACCCTGAATCTCCTGGTGCAAAGGCTGTTCTCCACTATAGCTACAGCTCAATGCAATACAATTTTCATGTTTCTATTTTAGTTCTCTTTCATTTATTGTCTCTTTTCTGCTCTTTGTTGTTTTTAGGATGAGTTACATACTGCTAAGCACGCTGTGAACTCTCTTACAGTGATTTCTCTGTAGATGTTGAGTAAAACGCTTCCAGCCCGATGAGAGAGGCAGAGACGCAGCTGGACTCTCCTGGCAGTTGTCCCTGGGCTGGGCTGTGTTTTGTGGTGCTCAGCTGGCCTTGAGTGACTACAACTGGTAGGTGATGCCCGCAGCAGGTACTTTCTGCAGCACTCTTCACCCAGCCCTTAAGTTTCCTCCAGCACATCTGACCCATCACATCTGATTCTCCTGGAAAAAAATCCCCACAAAGCAATGCCTCAACACAGTAAAGGGAGATGGGTGCTCTTCTGTCAAGTTCCTCAGGCCTTTCTTCATAATACAGTCTACTCCTTTTTCCCCCCGTGCTCTTGCCCTGAGCAGGTTGATGGTTCGATCACTGCACTTGTTCACTTGTTTCTGCAATTTGAAGCAGAGGTTTCTGTGGTCACATGAGGCAAAGGGACAACTTGGCTGAGTAATGTTGCTACAAGCTAGAGAATATCAGCATCATACCTATTTCTCAGGTGTTTGCTCTCACTTGAACTGACTGCTCGCTTGGCAACTTCACAGGAATACCTTCCTCACCAGGCCTGGTGGTCATGATTGTGTGATTCAGAGAATCCCAGACTACCTTGAGCTGGAAGCAACTCATAGGATCACTGGGTCCAACTCCTGGCCCTGCACAGACACCCCAACAACCCCACCCTGGGCATCCCTGGCAGTGCTGTCCAAACACTCCTGGAGTTCTGGCAGCCTCAGGCTGGGACCATTCCCTGGGGAGCCTGGGCAGTGCCCAGCACCCTCTGGGGGAAGAACCTTTCCCTGAGCTCCATCCCAACCCCCCTGGCACAGCTCCAGCCATTCCCTGGGTCCTGTCCCTGGTCACAGGGAGCAGAGTTCAGAGCTGCCCCTGAGGAGAAGCTGCAGACCCCAGTGAGTCTCTCCTCAGTCTCCTCTTCTCTAGCTAAACAAGCCAAATAACCTCAGCTGCTCTTTGTGTGGCCTCTCCAGACCCTTGCCCATCTTCATAGTCCTCCTTTGGACACTTTTTAATAGCTTTATATAATTTAAATCAATATATCTTTATATTCATATCCTTAAGAAATCCATGACTCCCATCTAGAGAGCAGGTATGTTGGTTGTGAAGGGTAACAAGTGCAGGGGTGGGTCTTAGAGCAGCAAGTGCAGAACCAATCTCCTGAGAGCAGTCAGGAGTGTCTCACCCTGGCTGAGGCACAGGCTCATTTCTAGCAAAGTCTCCAAAAATATTCCACTGGGAACTGATTTTGGTCTAATAGCATGTTTTGGCCCCCTGGGAAGTATCAAGTTGAAATGCAGCACTATAATTAACAATTGACAGCTTAAATAATGAGAGGGAGCTGGGAGGCCTGGAACTCATCCTCTCTCCCAGCACAGCTGTGGGGGTGGGCAGGCAAGGCAAACACTGCCTGGAGGAATTAGTGCTTGGGAGGGGGGATGTCAAACAGCTGTCAGCGTGGGCTCTGATCCAGGCAGGGGACTGTCAGAAGCAACAGTCACTGTGGCACACGGGCCTGTTGGAGGAACAGGGTCAGTTCAGCACAGAGATCTTGTTACAGGTGTTTTTCCATTCCACAGAACACTGTGCACTGGGATGGAGTGACACTTTTGTCCTTATCTTTTGGAATGGTAAGGACTCTCAGTGGAAGCAGCTGAGTTGTAATGTTTCCTGACCAGTTGTAATGTTGCTGACCAGTGGCACAGGTTTGACTCCACTTCCCCAGTGATCCTGTGGCAGGAAATAAACCTGTGGTTGAGCTGCAGCCAGGACACTGCTGCTCCACCAACAGCAGATGGGGAATATGTTGGCTGGAGTCCTCTTGAGCTTCTCTTTCCCTTCCCACCTGGGAAATAACTAGGAATGGGCAGCAATTCAGACTACAAGGTGTTGTCATCAGTTACAGGCTTTTGTATGTGTGTGATGGTCAGGTTGGTGTCCACATCAATGTCTTCCATTCCTCTTCCTCCCCTCCACCACTTCCATGACCACCAGTAGATGCATCTCTGTTTCCTTCAGCCAGTACCATGAGGAAAGGGAGAAAGCTGTGGCCAAGCCAAACGGTTGTATTTCACTGGGGAAATAAACATATCGAACAGACAGATGGGAGAACAAAGCTATATAGATATATGTATGTATATATGTATATTTATATATATATATTTGTATATGTATCACAGATATTTAATAGCCAATAAAATGGGTCCTGGACCACAAAAATCTTGGGCATGGGTTGCCATGGCAATGTGCACACAATTCCAATGAGATGCAGGAAAGAAATCTTTTGAGCTGTTAGGAAGCCTTCTAAAATAAAAATAAATTAGATTTAAATGAGTGATTACAGCTGCCTCAAGGGGCACCTGCCAAAAGCTCTGGGCCAGACCATCTACCAGACTATGGTGGTTGTTTTTTGTTTCTTGGGGTTTTTTTTTAATGCAGCCGTGACAGAGTGTCCTTTGGAGCCAAAGCTGAGGGGCAAGAGGAGGAAAGAGTTGCCCTTGGTTATTCAGGTATCAGCCTGGGGACACTGAAGTCTGCTCAGGCCAAAGTGGGTTAAAATTTCAGGGCTTAAATGACATAAAATTAGCAGATTTACAGAGATATGAACCACTGCCTGCCCTATGTTGCCCTTACATTGAGCTGATCGCTGCAAGTGGTAAAATGGTAAATTTAGTTCTCTCTGAATTTTTCATAACTGAAGCCCTGGGAGAATGCAGTGTGTTGGTTGATTATATTTGTGAGTCTGCAACATGGGGCTTGTTGGAGCTTTCATGTATTGCCAACTATCTACTACTGTAAGAGATTGGAATAGGATAGATATCATTACAATTCAGGATGGCTCAAATAACGATACGTAAAACTCTGATTTCTTCAGGCATTATAGCAAAAGGTTTATTGAAAGACAGATTCTTGTATACAGTGTTTCGGTACAATGAATATTATTGGTCATTTGGAACAACACCTCTCGACTGTTTCTTACTAGTAAACAAGTTAGAAAAACACCAGGTGTCAGGAAAAGGGATATCTGCAAGGATTGTTTGGATTCCTCTTTACAATTTCCCAAGCAAGAGTGGGAGAGTTATGAACTTAAATTTTCCCACAGGCTCAAGCTACTGCCTGAAGCCTAAAAATCTATTTCTGACTACTGTCAGTTCCCATAGATAGAAATATTCAATCTCAGTATTTAATGGTTCTGGTTGTGGTGGTATCACAGAATCATCCAGGTTGGAAAAGACGTCCAAGACCATCAAGTCCAAGATGTGCCCAATCCCCACCTTGTCACCCGGACCAGAGCACTGAGTGCCACATCCAGTCCTTCTTTGGACACCTCCAGGGATGGGGACTTCACCACCTCCCTGGGCAGCTCCTGCTAAGCCTGACCATCCTTTCCATGAAGAAATCCCTCCTGATGACCAACCTGAACCTTCCCTGGCACAGCTTAAGACTAAGTCCTTCCCTCCATCTCAGTCTGTCATCTCCTGTATCTAGGCTTTATGGGCTTTCTACAAGTATATTCCCCAAGTGGCCAAATCTCTCTCTGTTTTAACCTGGATTTTCACATCCCATCAGCCCTCACAGAAACAGTTCTTGATCTCTTTCCTGAAAAACTTGTTCTGCATATGTCACAGAGGAACTATTGTCACAAAGTCTTTGCTTACTCAAGTGTCTTTCCAGAGTTGGGTGGTGTTCAGTGTTTGGGGTCAGTACAGTTTCTTCATTACTGAGCACTACTTTGAGTCCTAAAAGCAGGATTCTGAACCTGCCTTTAGCTTCTGGCTGTGGTAACCTCTGAGATGCTTCAGGAGGTTCTCTGAGTCTCTCACACTGGTGCTGTGATGGAGCTGACAGGGAGCTTTCACACAAATTAGTCATTTCTGTTGTAGGAAGGGCTGGGACAAAATGCACAGCAACTGGCACAAAACCCACATCACAGAAGATCACCTCTGAAGATCACCCAGTCCAACCCCTTGCCCAAGCAGGGTCACCTGGAACAGGTGACATAGGAACTTGTCCAGGTGGGTTTGGAATGTCTCCAGAGAGGGAGACTCCACACCCTTCCTGGGCAGCTGTTCCAGAGCTCTGCCACCCCCCATGGAAAGAAATTCTTCCTCATGTTGAGGTGGAACTTGTTGTGTTTTAGTTTATGGCCATTGCTCCTTTTCCTGGTGCTGGGCACCACCAAAAAGAGTCTGGAACCATCCTCTGGACATCACTCAGGACCTTTTGAGCAGGACCTTTTGATCCCTTTCTGTATCAAGAAAGGGAACTCTTCAGGAACCACAAACCATCTGCTGTCCTTAACACCAGCATTTGCTCACTGGGCAGTGGAATGGAACCTGCCTGGGATCAGATCCCTGAGCACTGAACCTTTTGGTGTTGCCATCTGGGAGTACCAGGAGTACCTGCCTCTGCTTGCCCTGGCTGGAATTGGAAACCAAGGAGGCTGGTGTAGTTTTTATCCCTATCCTTTTTTCCTGCATGTGGTGGTAAGCAGGACACAGCTCCCAAAGTATGGATTAGACATGCCACACTTCCTTAAGGGACAGGGAAAGGCAGGCAGCAGCCTGGCTGTGGGGAGGCGGGCAGGGAAGTGATGTTTATTCAGAGCAAGGAACCAACTCTGCGTGGGAAGGAAGCTGTGAAGAACGACGCTTTGGGTGGATGAATCCTAGGAAGACTTTCTTAGAATAGACCAATTGGAGGTGATGGGAAATGAAAGCCATGGATATGGGTCTGCCTGCTGCTCCTGGCAGGGCTGCCAGGGCTGGGTGCGCATGATGCACATGGCTTCCAGGGCTGGGCCATTTAGCAGGGTCTCCTCCCCTGCTTGGTGCCTCAGCAGGGCCCCTCCCATCACTACTGTGCTCTGCAGACACTCAGCCACACACAGCTACTCTCAGAGCCTCTGAGCCAAAGGGTTGTCTGAGCTTCAGCAAAGCCGGCTGCTGGGAAGTTTCACACTGCTCTGTGGCTGCCTCTAAGAGAAAAAGAGGGAACTGTTGGCTCTGTGAACATATGGCTGCTGGGTGAAAGCCCACACTAACTCCCCAGTGGAAGCCACCCATTGAGCCATTCCTTTCACTTTCTCAAGACTGTAGGACACCTTTGCTGCACAAGAAATAGGTTTGTATCACTGCACCTGGGACTCCTGTAGATTTCCAAGCAACAGGAAAATCTGTCCAATAAAACACCAGACTTTTTTTGCAGGAATTTTTTTTTTTTTTTTTACCTGGGAAACCCAGCACACTGAAAAAAGTCCCAGATATGGGTACAGAAAAGTAGGAGCTTTTACCTTGGAAACGAGACATCATTTTAAAGATGGTCAAAAATAGGTGATTCCACTGCAGGAACCTAACAGCATCATGCAGAGCTGTGGGTCTCTCACACACAAAGCTTTTTCCAGTCCAGAACCAGCCTGCTGCCCTGCACACAAAAGGCATCAGCAGCAGGCCCTCCAGGACTTCTCTGGGTCTGGGGCTCACAGCTTGCAGGCTGAGAGAGTTGGGGTAATTCAGCATGCTCTGAAGAGGCCTTAGAGCCCCTTCCAGTACCCATAGGGGCTCCAGGAGTGCTGGAGAGGGACTTTGGACAAGGGTCTGGAGCCACAGAACAAGGGGAAATGGCCTTAAGCTGAAGGAGAGTAGGTTTAGATCGGATATTTGGAAGAAATTCTTTACTATAAGAGTGGTGAGGCCCTGGCACAGGGTGCCCAGAGAAGCTGTGGCTGCCCCTGGATCCCTGGAAGTGTCCAAGGCCAGGCTGGATGGGACTTGGAGCAACCTGGGACAGTGGAAGGTGTCTCTGACCATGGCTGGGGCTGAAATGGGATGATCTATAAGGTTCCTTTCAACCCAAATCATTCTGTGATAGTGTAATTCTGTGATAGTACTTTCTCACAAAATTTCATGTTACAGGCTTCTTAGGAAATCTGAAGGAATTGTTCTGAGAAAATTCCTTAAAAGCTGACCTGCCCAAATGTGAATGAATTACCAACAGCTGGAATCTTGGAGTTACCTCATGCTCTTTGTTTCACAGATTGCAAGGACCAATGTTTAATACACAGTATGATATTATCACTCATTTGTCTTAATAAAGAAAAGTATCCAAAAAAGCAGAGGAGAGGAAGGAAGGAAAAGGAGAGCACTCATGACTGCTAGCAGCAAATTTTGAATTTGGCAGATGAGGAGAGTTATTCAGGAAAATCTTGTCCTAAAATGCCTGCCCTGAACCAACCAAGGCAGGCAGACAGGTGTGGAATTTGCCTCTTCTTCCTCACAACAGGGCTGAGCAGCACATAGGGGTGAGACAGGGCAGACTGGGTCCAGCTCAAGGGTTTGGGGCTTGGCACTGCCTGTGGCACTGCTGCTTCTTGAAGCACAGGAATAACAGCACAGAGATGGATGGCCCAGCTCTGCTTGTACAAGTTCCTTCAGCAGGAAAAGCAGATCAGGGATTGTTTTACAGCTGAAGAGTGCTTGGCTCCCCAGTGAGGAGATCTTAGAGAGGGCCTCTCACCCCATGTGGGGTGAGAGTCCCTCATCTGTCAATGGCTTTGGTTCCACAAACAAACATGGATACTGAAGGGTGCAAAAGTACTGACATGTATCCCTGTCACACCTGTTAATTCATCACCCCTTTTCAGTTCCACCTTTCTAGTTTTTGAAGAGTGAAGCACAAGTGGTATTTACCTCTTCTAGGCCTGGGGCCCTTGGTATGTGGCAGTGTGGAAAAAGATGAAGATCTCAGTGCTGTCCCCAGGCTCTGTGTGCTCACACCCCTGCTCTCAAAGGACCCATCACCTGGGGGCACATCCCAGTGATCCCTGATATTGCTCCATGATCTGTGTCCAGGAGGCTGAGCTCCAGGGCCCTCTGAAGGGTAGGAAGCCTCCACAACCACTGAGCAGCTCGAGGGAGGGTTTTGGCTCCAGGCACAGCTCAGCCTCAGCTCCTGCTCCCTGGCACCCACTGCAGATGCTGGGGCCTGGCTCTTACAGCAGGAGTCATTCCCCTGGGGTCAGATGGGTACAGCACAGGAACAGGTTTCTTTTCTGCTGCCAGTGCTGCCTCTGTGGGTTAAAGAAGCATGGATGTGGGCTGGCATTGCTTTTATGCACTCCCACATTTGTCTTGCTGCACAGCAGAATAATGCTGCAGAATAATGATCAGGCTCTTCTAGAGAGATCTGAAATACCTCCTGGCTTCTTCTGCCACTTGGAGGAAGCTGTGGATCTGCCCAGCCCCTGTGTGTCCCACTTTGCCTTATTCCTGAGCAACTGCATGACTGTGGAGTGACCCAGGGAGGTGGTGAGGGCAGAGTGTGTGTTTAACCATGAGCACACTGCTCAGTGTAACAGGTCTCTGCTGTCCAGAGAGGATGAGGGAGCTGAGTCTGCTCCCCAAAGCCTCAGAGCATCCCTGTTGCCCCCACACACATGTCTGTGACACAGAGTGCCAGCATCCTTCTGCCCCCACTACAGAGTCACCCAAGACAGACAAGGAAGGTCCCAGTCTGGCTCCTGGGGGGAGCAAGGAGGATGTTGGAACTGTAAATAGAAAGTAATTTCCATTTCAATGCTCCTGCTTCAGGCTGGGCCTGGGTGTGTGGGTGCAGACCAGCTCCTCTCTGCCTCTCCGTATTTTATACTGCTTCCCTACAGAATTTTCCTGTCATTACATCTGTCCTGTGTCACCTCCCTATCTGCCCACCACTGTCTCTATTGCATTATTCTCCTGAACTATCTCTAAATGGGGCTTGAATTACTCCTGGAAGGCTTTAAGGAGGCAGTGAGCAGAACCCAGCCCAGTCCAGGGCTGTTCACCCTTCACTTGTGGTCTCCTGCTCCCCAGGGCTGGGAACCTGGAAGCTTCTGTGCTGAGCCCTTTGGGGCTCCCTAAGCCCACGAGGGCTCCCAGCTCACAATGGAAATGAGACCAGTTCATAACTCTGTCACCTCATGTAACACCAATTTTTCACCAACCTCCAGAATACAGTTTCTCTTATCTTAGTAAAAGTGCCTCGAACACCAATGATCTCTGCTTCTCAGTGACATGTCCTTGAATTCAGGGATCCTTGAACTCAGAGAGGCTCTGTCCATCACAGGCAGGGAGAGACAGGAGAGCCTCTGAGACCATGTATCTGTTCAGTCCTTCTTGTCTGTCCACCCGCTGCTAAGGCAGAGGACTGTGAGCTCTCCTAGTGGAAAAGCAGAGGGAAAAGGGAGAGAATTGCCAAGTGCAACATGACAGAACAGGAGGCAGATAGAGGCTGTGCCAACAGGGGTGTCCATCACTCCTTCCACACCAGGCAGGCTGAGAAAGGAGCTGGATCATGGCAGCTGAGATGGTGGCAGAAGTGTCTCCTCCTGCCAGTGAACAGAGCCCAAGTGTGAGGCAGCAGCCAGTCACACAGGCTGGTGGGTTTCTGCCTGTGTCCCTGTGCAGGCTGTTCCTGTGTCCTCCAAGGTACAACCCAAGGGACAGCAGTTCACAGTCACCAGCTCCCCTGTGCTTTTCCTGCTGAATTCTTAGTGCATGTCAGGGATCCAGGGCTCCATCTCTCACAAGTCCAGCCCTCCACAACACTGCCATGATGTTTGTGCCCCAGGAGGGGAGAAGAGAGGTCTCTTGCCCAAAGATCCTGAGCACAAAAGGGGACGAGAGGCTGCAGCACATCAAGAAGTTTCATGGAATCATGGCATGGTTTGCATTCCATCCCCTGCCATGGGTAGGGTCACCTTCCACAAGACCAGGTTGCTCTAGGCCCTGTCCAACCCAGCCTTGTTTCAGACTTTTATCAAAGCTCTGGCTTGCTCAGGGTCCTCTACATGCAGCTGTCTCTGAGCCCACAGAAGAAGAGCCAGGACTGGTCAGCAGCTGGCAGGAGGATCCCCTGGCCAAGTTTTACTGGCTTATCTGGCTCTTTGGGGCAAAAAAACCCAGCCTGGGCCAGCACCACTACACGAGGTTTTGAACAGGGCTCACAACCGGGGAGCTCTGCAAGAGCAAACACTCCACTCAAGCATCAGCCCACTTCCAAGCCCCCTTTGGCATGAATTTCTGTAGGAGAAGGCTTTGATGAAGGTCAAAAAGCATCAGATAGCTGGGGGAGAAATGTGTGTGAGGTGGCCAACACCTTGCTTCACCTTCTGCTGTTTCCTCAGCTCTGGCATGTGCTGGCAGCACATTCCATCTCCAAACACCGCCTCCAGTGCAGGAGACAGCGGAGGAGGAAACATGGAGGTGACATAAAAAACAGTATTTGCTTTCTTGGCCATCTGTCACAGAGTCGCAGCCACCTTCCCAAATGCATCCCAGCTCAGCACTGGCTGGGAAAAATTGATTTATTCTGGTTCAGCAGCATCCAGCAGGAGCAGATCCCATGGAGCATGGTGCTGTACACTGCACTGGGACCACTGGCTTCATGAGTGGGACAGGACACAGGGTGCAGGTGCCCCAGACACCCCCAGCCACCCTGGGGTTCAGTCACTGCTGCAGCAGCCACTAGCAGAAGTTGGACTCCATGATCCTTGTGAGTCCCTTCCAACTGAGCTAATTCTGTGATTCTGAGATCTTTGCTGTTCCATGTCCTGCAGCTGCAGGGCTCCTCCTCTGCCTCACCAACCCTCATGGTGGAAAGTTGGTTTGATTGAAGGTTTGACCATGATCTGGGTGCTGTGGGCTGGGAGATGCTGGGCACTGCCAGAGGAGGATCCCATATTTCCACCTGTCTCCCCTGTGATGGAACTGGCAGCAAGTGGATCCTCTCTGTGAGTCAGGGCTGGGAGCAGATCCAGAGAGCTGAGGACAAAAACACCCTCACTGTTCAGCCAGATCAGCTCCCTGATATGCCTCACTGATGGACACAGGAGAGGGGATGGGAGAAGGAAACCCACTGCCTTCACAGAATCATTTGGGTTGGAAAGGCCCTCTAAGACCAGCGAGTCCCACCATAAACCCAGCACTGCCAGATCCACCCCTAAACAATATTCCCAAGTGCCACATCCACATATTTTGTAAACACTTCAGGACAGTGATTCCACCACTGCCCTGGGCAGCCTGTGCCAGGGCTGGACAATCTTTTTGGTGAAGAAATTTTCCCTAATATTCAACCTAAATGTCCCTGGTGCAACTAGAAGCTGTTTCCACTTGTCCTGTCTTTTGTTCCCTGGGAGCAGAGCCTAATCCCCACCTCGCTGCACCCTCCTCTCACAGAGTTGTGCAGAGCCAGAAGGACCCTCTGAGCCTCCTTTTCTCCAGGTTGAGCCCCCTCAGCTCTCCCAACTGCTCCTGGGGCTCCAAACCCTTCCCCAGCTCAGTTCGCTTCCCCAAATACACTCCAGCCCCTCACTGTACTGTCACAAGGTGCCCAGAACTGACTGCAGGATTCAGGTTGCCTCAGCAGTGCCCAGTTCAGAGGGATCACTCTGGGATTCCAGCTGGCTGAGCCCACAATCAGTGCAGGGAATTATGAAGCAGAGTCTTTGGGTCTTTGCCCCACGGACTGTGGCACACTCAGAGCCTGGTGGGTTCTGCAGACACAGCCTGAGGTGCTGAGGGCCACTTTCACCCCAGCACAGCTCAAAGAGCTCCCTATGTGAGGCAGCAGCTCTGCCAGAGCTCCCTGACCTTTGGGAGATGTTTCCCCCCAGCCCTGCTCTGGGCATTCTCTGGGCACCGCCTTCACATTTTCCCGGTGATGAGGCAGCATCCCCAGAGCAGACACAGCAAGGGCTGGTGGAGTTCTGACATATTTCAGGAGGAGCATTAATAGCACAGAACTAGAGGCCTTCAGCACCTTCCATAGTCATTTTCCAGGCAATTCATTACCTGGCTGAAATTATTCCTCAGGGAACAAGACAGGTAATTCTTTTCTGTTGAGTTAGGAATAATTTGCAGGAGACACACACAAAACAATCTGTGACAAAAAAGGCTTAGAATTAGTTCCTCTGGGATATTTTTAAGTGGAATCATTCCCTTGAAGTTGTCTGGATTCACAGGAAGATTGTCCCAGGAACAAGGAGATTAAAATTTGAAGGAAAATGGGAAAAAAACATGAGGTTGGGGGAAGAAGAGCATTTTGACATAAACAAAGTGACAAGGGCCAATTCTGTAATAGAAAGTTATTTCCTTGTCACAGTGCAATGAATGCGGACTAAAAGAAGGGAGAAAAAGCCTGTGAAATGGCCACACCGTGTGGCAGCTGGACTACGGCAAAGCAAGCCAAGTTTTATCACGAGAATTTAATGTTTGCTCTTTCCATTTATTTCCCAAGCTCCAAAATAACCCATCAGCAGGAAACCATTGCCACATCCTCCCACCCGTCTCTGCATTGTCATCCAAATTCAAAGGGGGACTGAGATTTCCCAGATCCAAAGCAGTGAGCTGAGCTACACTAAAGGCTTAGCTTTGAGTAAGAGAGCAACATGTCTCATGGAAGGTGCTTTGGGCAAGGCATTTTTGACTTGAAGGTGGCAGATTTGTGCCATGCTGCCTGTGCTTCCCAAAAGTACCTCATCGCACCCACAAAAGAAAAGTGAGGGAGAAGCTGTCAGAATTCAAGGGGCTTCAGCACAAGGACTGTTTAATGGTTTGAGCAAAGAAGACCAGAATGACAAAATCACAAAATCACAGACTGTGTAAGGTTGGAAGGGACCACAGGGGGGTTTCATCTGCTCCAGGATGTGTAATATGTTTGCACACCCCTACACTGGGAGGAGAGGTGTGAGAAATGCAAGACAAGATGAGAGACAGGATGAGAGTTTGAAAGGAGCCCAGAAAAACAAAGAAATAGCCCAGAAATGCCCCTGAATTAGCCCCGGAATGGGGCTCACCAGGAGCAAAGGCAGAGCTCTGCAAACCTGCCATGGTTATCA
Source organism: Trochalopteron elliotii (assembly GCA_024734555.1). Taxonomy (NCBI): domain Eukaryota; kingdom Metazoa; phylum Chordata; class Aves; order Passeriformes; family Leiothrichidae; genus Trochalopteron; species Trochalopteron elliotii. Next base: position 257,091 of record JANPWX010000199.1, read on the forward strand.
GCTCCATGAATTGTGGGTGAGGAACAGCAAGCCAGGCACAGGAATGGTTCTGGAGTTTTAGTGGATTCAATCTCAGGGAGAACTCTTCTAAAGCTGTTTCCTGGGGAGCTTGAGAAATATTTTTCACAAAATTGTAGCCTTTCCCTCCTCTTCCCTACAGCAGGCAGGAAGCCTGAGACATTTAAATTAACTGTGCACATGGCAAATTCCTAAGCAGCCAGAGGTTCCTGTTTCTTGTGCCAGTAGTGATGCCTGAGGGCTGCTTGGTGAACCAGGGAATAACCTGAGCAACATGGAAATGATGTTTACTGTTAGTTTACTACGTTGGGTTTTTTTCAGGTTCCCTAATCTGGGTGACAGCTCAGATTTGCCCCCCTTTGTGTGGGATTGCCAGGTTGGCAGCAAGGATTCAGGAAGCTGGAGATACTCTAAGCTGTTGATGCCATGAGTTTTAGCAGATAAAAGCCCAGTCCTAAACTGTTACAATACATTCTGTCTCCTTATGTGTTGCATATTTTAATTTATAGTGACTAACCTGTGTGAGATACAAAAGCTACAGACTGCATCCAGCCTATGAGAACTGCTTTATTACCATATCACTCTGTATTCTAAACTCTAAAGACTCTCTTCTTATCTATCTTTTCCCTGATACCTTGGCAGGGTGGAGTGGGGCTGCACCCTTGGGTCCCTTAGTGTCCCATTGTTTGTTACAATCACCGTCTTCCTGACTGCCATGATCACATCTCAAAGCTAGCTCTCATTTCTATTTCATTCATACGTTTTATATTCTCAGTATCTCTTGCCAGGCAATCATATTTGTGAGCTTTTCCCATCCCATCTTTCCCAACACTAAACCATCCCCTCCTCCAGAAATGTCCATAACTGTGGGGCTCAGCTGGGCATTCCCACATCGCAGTGTGGAGGGCAGTGCTGTGGCTGAGCTTTGGCATCACTACTCTTCCACTCCTTCATCTCACAACCCCCTCACATGAGGAGGGAGCTATAAAAAGGGTCTTTGGCCCACTGCATCCAGCAGCCAGCTGGGTTTCTTTTTTTCTTGGTGCCAAGTGCTTTTCCTCTTCTGTCTGTTAAAGGGTAACCCAGTAAATACCTGGTAGAAAATAACTGGAACCATTAGTCATCCCAAAACCCTGAAATAAGGCACCTGCAGGCAGAGCCTGAGCCTTTTGCCTGTGGAAATTCCTACACAGATGAGATTCTTACTAACTTCTCCCTCCCATCAGCCTTTGCTAAGCCAAGGAGAATGAGCTGGTTTTCAGATAATCACAGAATCATCCAGGTTGGAAGAGACCTCTAAAGTCGAGTCCAACCTGTAACCGATCCCCACCTTGTTACCCAGACCAGAGCCCTGAGTGTCACATCCAGGCCTTCCTGGGACACCTCCAGGGGTGGGAACTCTACCACCTCACTGAGCAGCCCCTTCAAAGGCCTGAGCACCCTCTCCATGAAGAAATTCTTCCTCATTTCCAACCCAAACCTCCCTTGGAGGCCATTTCCTCTTGTTCTTTTTTTCCCTGGGAGCAGAGCCTGACCATCCCTGGCTGCCCCCTCCTGTCAGGGAGTTTGGCAGAGCCACAAGGGCCCCCCTGAGCCTCCTTTTCTCCAGGCTGAGCCCCTTTCTCAGCTCCCTCAGCCCCTCCTGGGGCTCCAGACCCTTCCCAGCTCTGCTCCCTTCCCAGCCACTCAATGTCTCTGTCCCCATGAGGGGCCCAGAACTGAACACAGAACTTGAGGTGTGACCTCAGCAGTGCCCAGCACAGGGGAACACTCACTGCTCTGGTCCTGCTGCCACACTATTTTTGATACAAATAATTTTTGTTGTGGGTCATCCAGCTGTGCCAGAGACTTCAGCTCCAGAGCAAAGCGGTTTGAAATCAGCACCTCAAACACACAAGGATGGAGTGGGCAGAGCCAACTCTACCTCTGTGAATTGCGGGCAATGCAGGGGAGTGCTTTGAAATTGCTTTGCAACCCAAAGAAAAAATCAGATGTCAGGTCTTGACTTGAAAATAGAAATATCCAGGGCTCCCTGCCCAACAGAAGGCAGAAGGCAGAGCTGCCTTCTTTCTTTTTCCTTCCCAGTCATGTGGGAAGCACATAAAACTAGAAACTGTTTTAACCCCATATCAAAAGAAATATCCCTAGTGATGCAGCCCAGGCAGAGGGAAGTGTGAAAAAAGAAGCCATGACCTACAGGAGTGCAAATGTGATCTCTGCCTCCCTTCTGCACCTTTGCCTAGCCCAGGGATCACCACATTTCTGTACAGATTTTTCATCTCCTCATGCCTTGTTTCCCCAGGAACTTTATAAACTCAGTAATGAAATGCAGCCACCTGGCACACAGCACACTGCCAAAAGGGAAGGGAGAAGGGAGACTTGAGCCAAGGATGCAGAGCAAGTCCAGCATTTTTCTAGGCATGATCTTGCAAGCACTGCAATGAAAAGAACATCATGATGTTTTTCCTACCTTTGCAACCTCCCTGAAACATTTCTGGCCACCAGGAATTGCCATGTGTACCAGAGAACAAGTGTTTGCTCCATAAAACAGGGATGTGGAGTCTCAAAGGGACTTGCTAGAAAAATTGTGTGCACCTGGGCAAAGCAACCTATTTCCCTAAGGTCCTCAGCCAGAAAGTGTTTCACTTTGTCTAATCAACATTTATGGTGGAGACCTTTAGTTTCATTCATGTGAAAGGGAGCTCCAGCAGAGTCAGAAGGCTGTGACAGGGAGATCAGGGAAAATGAGGCAAAATATTGGAGACTAGGGAAAAATTCTCCATGGAAACAGCTGCCAAGCACTGGAACAGGTTACCCAAGGCAGAGGTGGAGTCACTATGCCTGGAAGTGTTCAAAACCATGTGGATGAGGTACTTGAGGACATGGTTTAGTGGTGAACATGATGGTGGTACTGGTAGATGGTTGAATTGGTGATCTTGGAGCTCTTTCCAGCCTGAACAATTCTGTGATTCTATACTAAATCTGTGGGTTGCTACCAGAAATCATTGCCAAGGCTGATCTAGAAGTGTCACTGCCCCCTCCAACTTGCAGCCTAGAGGTTTCCATCAGTCCTTGAACCGGAGCTTCTGGAACACCCCCCAGCTGAGCAGAGTGAGCAGCACAGGAAGGAGAAGAGAGGAGCAGCTGGTTCAGCACTGGCTGCTCACAGACAGACTTTGAGATCAGCCAGCTCCCTGTACACTGTGGTCATGATAGGGACAAGTGGAGATTAAATCCCTAGTCCTTTCCAACTGTGACCCACTGTCTTGCTACAGATGTCCCAGGGTATGTCCTGAGACACAGCTGGCATGTCCTGCTGGGGGATGTGAGGTTTAGCAGCCCATTGGCTCCTGGTTTGTGAAATGTGGAATGAGGCAGGATGAGCCTTGCTGTGTCCATGGGTTAATAACCTCCCTGGCTTCAGCCTGAGGGGTTTGGGGGCTTTAACACCTCTCTGGAGCTGAGGAGCTGAGCCCTGTAGAGCATGGCAGAGCAGTGGGGAGCAGCGCTCTGCTTCCAGGCTGGTCCTTGTGGCAGCTGGCAGAGCACACACCAAGCTGGATGAATGGCTGCTCTGGGAATTCATTGCAACCAATTAGTCTGATTTTCAATTATCTGAGAGAAAGAACTTAGCTAATTAAAGTTTAATTATATTTTGGCTGCTTCTTCATCTGTCTTGTCCTATTAAACCTGCATTTTGGGATGCAAGCAGGAGGGTAGTACTAGCAACTGCCTGGAAACCTGTAAGATGGGAACACTTGTGGGGCTTGCCAAAAAGGATGGCTCTGGATTTAATTCGGCATGTGTGACAGCTCAAGCCATGCCAGAGCAGAAAGCCAGCATCCAGCAGCAGCCAGGGAGCTGCCATGGAAAAGGAACAGTACCCTGGGCTTGCTTCATGCACACCTTGCTTTCCTGGAAGAGGCACAAGTACCTGAGTCCACCCTCACACACACGTGTACTGGCCTCCAAAATCAACACACCCCAAGGCAACAGAACTGGCACTTTCATGGAGAACCAGAGTTGTTTTGACTCTGCAATTCCAGCCCCTTTTCCAGAAAGGCCACTCTAGCTGCTTGATGCCACAGGGGTAGATGTTTCTCTCTGTTTATTTTTCTTCTCCTTTTCTTGCTTATTGTCTTGCCCATCATTTCCTGCATCCCACACACAGTTAGATGGAGGTGGTAACTCATGTCCTCACAGTATTGATCCTTTCAGACTAAGTGGAGCATCGCAGGAAGGCTGATCTTGTCTCCTTTCCCTCTAGAGTCACTCCAAAAATCAGAAGTAATAGTGTTCTCTGAAAGCACATGTCAGCTGGCACAGCTGGTGCTGCTGAAATTCATAAACAACCAGTGACACCACACTAAAGGAAAAGGCATATCCAACTGGGGATTCTGGTTCAGAGTCCTCTGGTCTCATAGCTCCCTGCTAGAAGGGTAAAGCCAGATTCAGAGGTGGTGTCTTCAAAAGCTGTCACTGAGAAAACATGTTCAGGCAGTTCTTATTAATTCAAAAAAAGGATATTAATTTGATTTAATAGCTGGTCCCTGACTTCACCCCAGCAGAGCATTCTGCTGTGCTCATTCCCAGCTGAATGTCATGGGCTGACAAAGAGTGACAAAACAGCTGCCTTCACCTTGAAGGCACCTGTGACCTACAGCCAAGATTGCCATGCAGACCCATCTCTCAGAAAGACATTTTTGCTTTGTTGTTGATTAACCTGCCTTCAATTATTGCTATGAAAATGTCATCTCCACCAATGAGCTTCTGGCAGGGAAGAGAGCTGCAAAGGCCTCTCTGAAGCAAAATTTGTGTTTCACTTACAACCTGAAATACATGTACGTGAGCAGCACCTTTCAGATTGGAGACAGTCACTTTACATACATGTTTATGTCTCTGGGTGTTCCAAGTGCCTCCACCACTTTCCAGCACATTGGCAGTGACAGTTTCAGGGATGTGCCAAACCATACTCATTGCTGGCAATGTTCTGATCTTCTCTTAACTCAAGTTTCCATAACCACATGCTCATGGAACAAACAAGTCCAAGAAATTGTCTGTCTCTAAAACCAGAGGAGCACAAATTTGGCCAGACTGATGGGGAAATGCTTGGCTAAGTCATCTTAATGGGAGAACTAGTGTGAAGCCAAAGGTGTATTCAACAGGCAGTTGGATCAGGCAGTATTCAAGGCTGTTGAGGTTTTGTTCTTCCCTGTGTTCACTGTTTTACAAAGACATATTCTCCAGACTAAAATTAAATGAGGTTTCCAGTCCCTCATTTGTCACAATGGAGTTGGAGACAGGGATGCAACATACACACACTGAGGATCATGTGGCAACAGCCTTGTTTGTTGTCCAGCAGCTCCTTCTAGAGGGTTTTCAAATTTCCCACACTTACAGACATGTTTGGTCAAGGGTCTCAACTCTGCCTAGCTCACTGGCCAATGCTATGGGTGCATCCATGCTTCAAAGGGGTTGGCTGAGGTCCTCTGACTGGGTTTGAATCCAACCTATCCTTGTCATGACTACTTCGAGCTAGGCTGGTTGAGCTGGTATCTGTTTAGCCAAATCAACTATGCAGATATGGTCTAGCTATATCTGTTATACTCATTCATACTTAAGAACACTAAGTTGGATTCCAAACAACTGCTTTAAAGGCATCTACACTTGTAAAATCTAATGAGACACTCCCTGTGCACAGACAGCAAAGCCCAGAGCAATGTCCTTGAGTCCTCTGTGGTCTTTTACCTCTGTCATTTTGCCACTGCCCAGGAATTGTTCAGGTCAGGTTGTTGGCACAGGTCTGAACCACACCAGAACCATTCTCACACATTAACAGCATCATTGGTCAAGTTCCCATGCCCAGAAATGTTCCTGGTGTTCTCCATCTCCTTGGCACAGATGGGACTGTAAGATCCATTTTATTCCAAGGATGGTTTTAAATGCCCCCACAATGCCAAAACAGCTCAAGTTTGGCAAAATCACATGTATTTGGAAGTAAGAAGCTTTCTCTGACCCAGGTTTTTGGTGGGTACCAGGTGCTCTGCACACCTGAGTAGAGAGCAAGCCCAGTGCCAGGCTGGCAGCTCCAGCCAGCCAGGCTCAAGGATGGGACCAGGGCAGGACAGGGAGTCTGAGGAATTCCATGCCAAAATGCCTTCAGCAGCCTCAGCAGCAAAGCAGGTGGAAGACACAGAAAGAGGGAAACATTTCCCTTTCAAACGAGAAACTGGTAGGCAAAGTCTCTAAGAAGGCAAAGCTGGGTTTGAACTCTGTCATTGTTTGGCCTCAGTCTCCCTTGAGTCCCTGACTCTGATGGCATCAACTTGTCCCTCTCTGGCAGAGGTAGTGGACTACAGAGACTTTATCTGGAGGCTAATTGCCCTTGCACAACTGATGCAAGAGACCCACGCTGAGGGTAGTGGATTTATGAAATGATGTTCCTGAGTAATGGCACTGCAGATTTAAAGCCATGTCTCTGCTAAGTGAACCCAACAAGCACTGCCTCAACTTTCTCCAGAGAAACACAAAGCTGCTACTTTAACCAGCACTGAATTAAAATTCCATATGAGGATTAGCTGGACAGACCTCATACACTTGCTGGAGGGGTTGGCTTGGGAGGGGAGGTTGGAAATGCCTTTTTGCCCAGAGCTGGGAGGGTAGGAGGGAGACACAGGAAATTTCTATCTTGCTTGATAGATGCCCCTTTGGAAAGCACAGCAGCCTGAAGACCTTGCCAGAGCCCAGGAAACATGTGTTCTTTTCTTAGGTCTGTCATGGGGATTTAGAAAAGTGGTCTGTTACCCCTTTCCAGCCCCCAAATGCCTGTCTGGTCTTGGAGACCAGCTTTGGGACAATCCATCACTTGGGACGTGGGGCAGGCTGTTACCTGCTGTGGGCCCAGCTAGGATCACGGATTGTCCATCACTGCTCCCTTGTGTGTGCACACCTGCAAAGGCAAGAGTGGCCTTCCCTTTAGCCAGCTGGGGACACACCTGGACCCAGGCCAGAGGTGTGGCAAGGAACCAAGGTGGTGCCAGAGCATCATCCTAGACCCACCCATGAGAGGGGTTCAGCCCCTCACCCCCTCTAGCACCCAGTTTAAACCTGCAAAAATCCACTCCAGCTATTCCTCAGTCTTTCCAGGGCAACATGTGTCTGGAACACCTGATTGCCTCCACCTATCTACAGAATAAACCCAGGACTGCCAGAAAAGAGACATGAAACTGCTACTTATCTAATTTGATTTCATTTTACTTCTTTTTTATTTTCTTGGCTCTCAGAAATGTGTTCAGTCTGGATTGAGGTTACAACCCAAGTAATGCCTCCCTGCCTAGAAAACACCTAAACTGTTACCATAACAACCTGACTCTGTGCTTTATTACCATGGCGATTCTCCGGAATTATTAAATACTGTGCATGTTTGGTGCATCTGGTGCCAAGCTCAGGTTGGGATCCTTCTTCCCCCCACAATCTGTCTGTCTGTCTCATCATGTTTAACTCTTCCATTCCCTCAGTCCAGACAGCCATGGCAGGGGAAGAGCTGTGTATCATCTGGGACTATGGTGTTTTCCCCACCACAGAGACATCTGTATGACCAGTGTTTTCCAGGTGGGTCAACCCACTTCTTTATTTCTGCAATTGTACAGCCAGTGATTCCATAAGTAGAGGATTTCCCTTTGCAGGCAATTCAGCAGGGGGAAATGCTCTCACTTGCCTTTCTCTGCTGTCTCCTTGCTGCCTGTCTAGAAAGAAGAAATTCCAGCTGGAGCATAATCACAGCAAATGGGGACCAGCCCAGAGACAGGGAGCTATGCCTGGAGGATGGTGAAGGTCCAGGGCAGGTTGCTCTTGGTGGGCAGGAGAACTTGACTAACCACAGAGTCACAGAGTCAAAGAATCATTGAGGTTGGGAAAGACTTCCAAGACCATGTACTGCCTAAAATCATGGAAGTTTTCAGAGAAGGGATGCAGACTAGATGGACCAGTGGCTCAGACGGGTGTAACCAGTCCCACAGGCTTCTGTTCCACTGCTAGGAGGACATTTTAGATGAAACTCGATGGCTGGTCCTCAGTCTGCCACTGATGTGATGATCCATCTAAGCACATCCCTTCCCTCCCTGTCCCTCCAGCAGTGTCTCTCAGTCATGCTTAAACACCTCCTGGCACCCCAGTGGCACTCTGGAAGTTATCATGCTACAAGCAACAATTACAAAAAAAAAATTAAAATATAGTAATAAATAACAGTTCAAAAAAAATTGTTTGAATTTTCTTGGGAGCTGGTACCCACTTGTGAGTTTATGCTAACTGAGTAGGTGTTAGATGAAAAATCACAGCTCGTGGGGAAAGGCAGCAGAAAGAGGTGTTATGGTCTGCTTCCCTCAACAAGCCCTTCAGTAGCAACCTGATCTGCCAGCTGCAGAACTCATGTGTCTGGGGCAGGACAGCTGGGTTTTCAGAATCTGAGATCACAGCTCTTCCCCTGAGATCTGGGGAGCATCATGGTACCCGCAGTACCTTCCCTTAAGCAACCATGACTTCATCTCAAGATGGTCTTTAGACCCATAATCTCTGATCCAAGGGGTTCCTTCATGATGCCAGCCTTCTTTTCCACAAATAATTCCTCCTCAGTGGGGTAATCACCCTTTAATTGGGAATCTAATGGGATAAGGACATATGCAAGTGTTTTAAGTGTCTTAACCCCTCCACAAGTAAGGCAGAAGCATATGGAGACACGTGCTGTAATATGGGAAATGTGGATGGTGCCACCAGCTGCTTCCTCTGAGGATCCTCCTCTTGGTCCACACACTCTGTTGATGCAGACATACTCCTGATGCCAGGAAAGAGCCATAGCATGACCAGAGGGTGGGCAAGCCAAGGTAAAGTTGGGCTCTTGGCCCAAGGACCCATGAGGAAAATGTTCCCTCTCCCAGCTGAGTCCTGAGCAAGCTGCACCTGCCTCAGCAGGTGCCCAGCTCTGCTTTCTGGGGCATTTCATTGCTCCTCCAGCTCATGTGCACATGAGCATTCTGTGGATGATGTTCCTCCTTACCTCTGGAGCACTCCACAGCATGAAAGGATTGAAGACCCCCATGCCCCATTCCTGGATGGATTCCTCTAAGGACACATGGCAGGACCCACACCACACACACCAGCTGTCACAGCCCTGGCAGAGGTGGGGACAGCTGAGATGTGTGACCATCTGCTTCACTCATGGTACTGCTGCAGAGCAAAAGTAAATTTGATCCTTTCATTGCATTAGCAGCTTTCCCTCTGCCTTGCTCTCCTTGCTAGTTTTGGAAGGTTTCTTCAATCATCTGTGAGTTGTTCTTTGCATTGGGGCCACAGCTGGTGGATGGACTGGCAAGAGGGACCAAATTCCAGCTGAAAGCAGGATGGGATGGGAGTTCAGTGAGTGCATCTGGGTTATCCCGTGACAGCACAACAGCCTGGAGATGCAGATACACCTTTAGGTTAAAAACACAAGTACAGCCCAAGTGTTTGCAGAGCTTGCTTTGGGGTTTTTCATGTCTCACCCTCACCCTCAGGCTGTGCTCCTGCAATGAGGGTGGTTTTAGTCATATACAAAGAGATAGTGGAATCATGGAGTTCCAGAATGGTTTGGATTGGGAGGGATCTTAAAGCCCATCCAGTTCCAACCCCTGCCATGGGCCAGCCTGGCCTTGGACACTTACAGGGATGGGGCAACCACAGCTTTTCTGGGCAACCTGTGCCAGTTTGCATCCAAGGCATCACTCTGAGCAGTCCGTTCCAGGAGATCAGTGGCCACAACACCCCTGACAGCAGCAGGGACCAAAATCCCCTTCCAGGCTGCTGTGTGAGGCCACTTTACATGTGGCAGCAAGGCAGCAGACCCTCTGCACTTAGAAGGTGGCTCAAGTCTGCAGACTTGCAACTCCTCATAAAAACCAGTGCTGCCTGTTCAGCTGTTCCAATGCCACCAGCAGGACATTTCAGAGTTTTGAATCACAAATTCTGCACCTGCTGCCATGTTGTCAGTGTGCTCCTAAGGCTGACACAGGCAACATGTCAGTGGGAGCAACCAGAGACAGCACCACACTGGTCCTGCTCTGCATCATGTGCGAACCTGAGAAGGTACTCAGCAAATAACAATTAACTACAAAACATTCTCTGATCATGTTTTTCCCTCTGGGAAAGGCAGATATCTGTTCCTCGAGATTTACATACAAGTAGCTCAGCTCATCAGCTCCTCCAGTATCCAGGATTGCTTTCCCACTACAGAAGTGAACCCAGAAGGAATATTGTTGGTGCAACAAAACACAAATTATTTCTACCTCACACCCACAGCCATAGCTGTAATTCCATCACAGAACAAAGGTCAGGAGTCTTCCTCCTCTCACATAATTCATCTTTCACAGCTCATCAGGATCAGAGGAGCTAGAGGTTTTAATTCAAAGGCTGAAATCTTGCTTTGCAAGAGGCACTCAGAGCATCCTTATTAGTCTCTGTTTCAGCACTGTGCAGGTATTCAACACAAGCCTGGAATACACAGTTCTTGATGAATTTACTTGCTAGTGGAAAGTGATACTTGCCTGTGAAAAATAATAGTGGTTTCTGCTTTAAAAAAGTACCTGTAATTACACTTCACTTCAAGGTGAGACGACTACACCTGGAAATAGGATTGAAATTCCTGAACTACACACATAGAGAAATAATAAAGACAACGCAAAATTCTGTTGAAACAGGTTGGGTTTTTTTCCTGAATGTTCAGCAGGTTTCAAAAATTACAAAACCTCAAGGACTGTAACAATGTAGCACTTGGAAAAAGAGGCTGGTGTGTACAAAAACAAGCATGCTTTTGTTTTAGGGGTGGGGAGGGGTTTATATTTATCTGGATCCTTTTCTTCCTCCACCATAGTGTGAAAGAAGAAAGTACCAGTTTATTTAACAGCATAGCTGAGGAAAATAAGGAAGAACATGCTTTCCCTGTTACAAAACTACCAGAAGATGCATGCTCGAGGTCCAAAACACAACAGACTGACATTTTTTAGCATGCAGACTTTGTTTTATGACCCACATGTCACTTGCCTTCCCCTGCCCCTCTCAACGGTCTGTGCCCTGTATTTTGCTCTCCCATTAGTTTGTTCTTTTGTTTTCTTTTTGTAATGACTTTTTTGCCTTTTTTTTTTTTATCCCTAAATCCCAGGTAGCGGTATCCAAGGTAACAGCAGTAAAGACTCTAGATCTCCATATTATCAGTTTCTGCAAGTTCCATGCAAAACTTAAGCCATTTCTGTATGCAACACAATGCTGGTGATTTATTGTGCTTCTCACAGCTCTGGGGTGGTTTACCCATTCGCCACCACATTTTGTTGACTGGGAAAAGCACATTTGCTTTCCCATGGACACAGACAGACTAAAAGACCCCTCCCCCCCCACACTCCCCCCAGTTGCCCCAAACACATGGCAATGTGCATCTCAACACCAGGTCCAGACAGTTCACTTGCCTACAAGAGCCTGGTGGCTTCAGTAAAGTCCCATGATTGCAGTGCCCACATCCTTGGAAGGTCTTCGGTCCTTCACCAGAAAGTTAATCATGCTCTCAGACTTGATGAGCAAGTTGCAGCCCAAAAAGAAGATGCCAAACATCACAGTCAAGGAGAGGATGCAGAGGACAGCAATCTGCACCACCCTTGTGATGAAAAGGCTCCTCTCGTCGGGTGCCAAGACCAAGGAGCCGCCATCAGTGGCCAGCACCATGCTGGTCCCATTGCAGCAGGCCATGAGCATCCCCAAACCCTGAGTCCTGTTGGGGTCAGCCGCCTGCTGCAGGAGAGTCTGGTTGAAAAAGGATCCATTCATGGTCTATGTGTGACCCCAAATCTTCAGGAAAGGTAAAAGGGAAGCTTGTTGTCCTCCTGTCCACCCTTCACAGGCCAGGGCTCGGCAGCTCCAAGCCACCTCCTGCCCTTCCTCTCTCAGCGTCCGGAATGGAGAGGGAACTTCCTCAAGGCTGCAGGTGGGAAGCTGGTCCGTGCAGCCGACGGATGACTGGATCCCAGATCCCTCCTGGCAGAGCGTTAGCACAAGCCCCCAAACAATCAAAAGGAGAGAGAGAGAAAAGGAGAAAGAGACCTGGGGGAGAGGACGGCAGCCGGGGATCACCCCATGCCCCCTGCCCTCCCAGTCTGCCCCCGAAAACGCGGAGCGGTGCTGTCGGATCCCGGGGTTTCTCCCGCGGGAGGGAGAGCTGGTGTCTGCCGGCTGAGAGCTCCACAAATGCAAGTTACAAGCTAAAAGTCTTCACCGTGCTCAAACGAAAAACAGCAACTCCACCCCCTTCCAGCCTCCCCCCAGGCCCGCCTTCCTCCCCCTCCACGTTCACCCTGCTGCCCACCCCTTCCCCATGCTACACACCCCATCTCTGCCCTGCCACGGGTGCCCACACCCGCCCCTGTGCTACCCCCAGGTGGGGGCCCACCCCTAAGGCCCTGCAGAGTGGTACTTAACTCATCCCTCCCTCCAGCCCTCCCACCTGCTTCCAAAAGTATCCTGCATGGTCAGTGGTCACCCCAGACTGCTGGCAGGTCCCTGTTCCCCCGAAAGCTCCTGTAAGCCTCAGGTCAGCACTGCTGTCACTGATTTCCCCTTGCTGCTCCGTGCCACCCACTCTTTCTCCGAGCAGCATGGCCCAATCCAGCCAGTCCACCCCCAGCTCTGTTTGGTGATGCCTGTCTTGCTCCTCCAGAGAAGAGCTGGATCCAGCCCTTTTCTGCATCCTGTTCTTCTGGCTGGGGGCTCCTTCCTCAGGGCACACGGTCTCCCTCTCCTCCCCTTCCTACTTTTGCTCCTCCAAAGGGGAGCTCTGCAGTGCTGCACCCTGATTTCTGCCCTGTCCCCAGCTCTGGGTCCCACAGCAGTGTCACCGCAGCATCCAGGGCCAGAGCATCACAGGCCCTTCAGCCTCACCAAGGCAATCCCAGGGGAAGTTTCACCATCACTCCCCTCTCTGTGTCTGCATAAGCTCCCAAAGTGACACCATGAGTCAGGGGGTCCAGCTTGTCAGGCTTACTCCTGCTCCTGCTCATCCCAGGGATGTGCCCACAGGACTGCCATGTCCCAGCTTCCTGGATTTCCCCGTTGGCATTTGCCTGGAAATGTGTCTGGATGGCCCAGAGCAGCAGATCACTCCCAAAGTACAGTGTGAGGACCCTGCCCTGATTTATCCATGTACATATTGGCTTCCTTTGCCCAGCCCTCAAGGGATTTTAATAAAACAAAAATGAGGATTGATGAGTGGTAGCCAAAGTCAGGAGCATGTGGCTGGCTGAGAGTGGTGGGCAGCTTGGTAGGGACCGTGTCAAGTGATCTTCCTTTTGGGCAGCTGGGACCCCCTGCTCTGCTGCTGTGACTTTAGGAGCTCAAAACTGTCCAGTTGAGGGTTTACTTGTTGCATTTTCTTCCTTTTCTGCATATGGCATTTCTCTCCAGGTTGCTGCCCACTCTGCTAGGGCAGCTGCAGCAGAACTTATGCAGGAATGAGGGGAAAACCCTGATCCAATGAGCATCTGCTTGTGTTTAACGTGAGGGCTAGGAAAAATCCCACGGGAAATCTGAGTATCCCCAGTGCCCCAGCCTGAGTGGGAGATCCTCCCCCTGCATGCTCCCAGACTGAAGGAGTTTCTGCTCCCTCTGGTGGCTCCAGCTTCAGCATCTCGTCTCCCAGCACACCCCAGCATGGATTTGGGCTGCACCCAATGCTCCTGGGTCACAGCCTGTGGGGACGGGTCAGCCAGGGCTCCCAAACACTCCCCTGCTGGCTCCTGCCTTTATCCCACCAGCAACCCCAAAATCTGGAGCATCACACCGCCTATTATGCAGTGCCTGGAGGTAACACTGTGGAATCTTGGAATGGTTTCAGTTGGAAGGGGACCTCAAGTCATTCTAACCTCCTGTCATAGGCAAGGACATCTTCTGCTAGACCTGTCCAAACTGGCCTTGAATACCTCCAGGGAAGGGACATTCACATCCCAGTGATGTTTTCAGGACAAGCAGCACCTTCTTGCAGTTTGCAGGGAAATTCCACCCAAACATGGTGCACTGAGTTCATTCCAACCTTGTCCTCAGGCAGGACCAGCCCAGGAAGGTGAGGGCAGGTAAAATACTTAATTTTGTGACTTTTTCCTTTTTCTTTAGTGTTTTTGCACCATGCTGAGAGTATCACAGCCCACACTGGGCAGGGGATTCTAGGACACACAGAGCTGCATGTCCTTTTGGAGCAGCAGCACTTGCCAGTTTGGGCAACCAGGAGCTGGGTGGGATGAGTCCTGGTGAAGACGGCCTGTGAGATGGATGGCAGGTTGTGTCTGGGGGTGTGCAGAGCCAAAGAGGATGCCATAGTCCTCTCTAGACAGTTAAGACTAATCTTCCTTTCCATGAAACACTCAGACACAGTCACAGGATGACACAGTGCAGCCTTGTGGGCAGAAAGCCCCACATGATGGGAAAAGCCATATAGGCAGCATGTCCAGGCATCAAAATAAGGAATTTGGATGCCCTAAAACTGGCTAATGGGGTCTGCAGTGAGACATGGCTCCAGGATCTGAAGTAGGGCAAGACTGGAGCTGCCCAAAAATAGTTCTGGAGTTCATATTGATGTCTCAGCCAAGGTACAGCCTTTTTTGATATTGCGTGAGGGTTGATGGGCTTCTCCTAGTCCCCTTTGCCAAATCCTCACTAAAAAGCCCTGGGGAGGGAATTGGATTCCAGCGGACAGTGATCCCCACTGAGGAGGACAGCAGCATCCTCCAGGTTGGTGGGCTGTGTGGAGAAGCAAAGAGGCACCAAAACTTCTTTTAAAGCCAAGGAAAGCCCCCAGGTTCTGAGGCAGGATCTGTATCTCTACCTCATCCTCACAAAAACCATCACCTCTTGCAGACAGATGGCAGGTCTGGGACAAGTGCTGTTGTCCCCATCTCCCAGCATGGGGCTGTGGCTCTTGAACAGCTCTGTGCACATTGTCTGTAGCCTCCAGCATCTCTAGGATGTGGCTGCAGCTCTTGGCACCCACAAAAAACTTGTATTCCACAGCTTGGTATTTCTGTATGCTGGGTTGTCTTGACCCAGGGTTGTGTCATTACTGTCCCCAACCTCTGTCATCTGGTGGGAGAGGGCATCCCAGGGAAATTACTCCAGCCCTTCTCTCCCTTTTGCTCCTAAGGTGTATGCCAAGTGCCTCAGTTTCCCCAGTATTGCAGGGGAACAAGAAGTTTATAAAACCCCTTCGAGAAATGCCCACAGGCAATTCTGATGTTTCAGTGGGCACAGTCCCTGTGCAGATCCTAATCCCTGGATTTGCTCAGCACAGGATCAATTCCTGAGGGCACAGGGGGAAAAAGCAATACAAGTGAGAAGAAAATCAGGTCCAAATTATGTGACCCCAAACTGAACTTCTCTCCCTTTGAGATGTGCAGGTTTATATCCAAACTGCTGGTTGCACAAGGTCTGGTTCCTGGCTGGGTCTCCCTCAGCTCCCAGCTCTGCTTTAGCAGGTATATTCCCTCTCTGGTGAGGGAGCAGACCACACCTTCGTGTCAGTGTGCATTTGCTCTATTTCTCCTTAAATCCTTGAACTCCAGCAGCTCAGAAGGGGTTTAAAACCAGATACCTTTCAAGAGTTAATAAAAGGAAGGAGTGGGCAAGACTTTGTAAGGAATTAAAGCCATGTGAAAGAGCTATGGGAAAGAGCCTGTTCCGAGCCCCGGGGCTGCAGGTCACCAGCGCCGAGAGAGGACTCCCTGCCAGGGTTAATTAGGTCCTTGTATAAGCCGAGAGAGTGGAAATCTCATAGGGAGCTGGCGGCAGAGCGGGCGGGGACAGTCCGGACTCCGAAGTGACGCGGCAGCAGCTTCCTCCGGCCGCCCCACTTGGAGTGTGTCATTCACCCAGCCCCATGATTCACCTCCTCGGCTGCTAAAAACCTCCAGCTATCGCAGAGCCGCTGCCCATCACTCGTGGCGGGGTTGGTCCAAGCAGTTTCCCCAGCCCAGGGCTGAGAGAAGATGGGACAACTCTCCGTGACACTTGGGATCCTCCTGCTCTGCGCTACTGGCAGCTGGGGTAGGTTTACTCTGTCGATTCTGTCACTGCTTAAAGCCATCTAGTGAAGATGTTGCCTGTTACTTCTACAAATCCCAGGACTTTCTGCATTCCCAAGGTCTGTGATTTCAAGGGAAAATCACTCGGAGGGGGAGTTGGTAGCCTGAGCTGCAGCGCGTTCCCACAAACTAAGCGCAGCTCAGGACTGTTGGGCTTCGGCTGGGTCGGGGCCAGGGAGTTCTCAAGATGTTACAGAGGCAAGACAAACTTTGGTGGGTTATTCTTACTGGATGTGGCGAGTTTATATTCTCCACCTACTCTGTGTTTGGCTCTGGTTACTGGTTTGTAATGGAAGGACTGGGGTGTGACTTGTGACTTCGTCCTTCATAAGCAGAAAATTCACTGGGAGAAATCACACTTCAGGTAATCCCTCCCTGTATCTGTACATTTTAAGGGTGGGGGGAGGGGGGAGGTGCATGTATGTCAGCATTGCTGTCCTGTGTTACATTTTTTCATGCTATTTTGATGCTTTTCTTTAAGAAAACTCATTTCTGGCATCAGATGATCTCAGGATAAATGTAGTTTGTATTTTTAAAATGTTTTCCAATGTCAGAAGTACAGAAAACCCTGGTAAAACATTATCTCCTCCCCAGGTGTGTTCCTAGGGCTCAAAGGAAATCTTGAAACTGCAATATAGTGATTTATAAATAAAAAAATTTTTCAAGGCCAGACTTGGGGTTTGGAGCAACATTGTTCTGTCTAAAGTATTCCAGACTTTGGTGAATTCCCAGGAACAACCTGAGGCTCTGATCTGCTGCTGCATGGAGCTGTCATCAGTACAGGACATGGGATAATCCCTGCAAGAGTTTGAGTTCACAGAGCTGCAGTTTGGGGCTGTGCATGTGATATCTCCTGGTGCGTGTGCTCAGTTTGGGGCATCCCACTCCCGGGAAGATGCTGGCAGGAAGGGAGAGGCTCAAGAGAATAAACACCCCCAGGATGGTAGGGTGGGGATAAGCCAAGAAAGCCCAGGTCCTTATCACTTAGTCAAACAGAAAGGCTAGAGAGGATGTGGTTCATACCTTTATCAAGTTTTGTGGTTTGTACCTTTATCAAACGTCTTTATCAGGTTTTCTCTGTGCTCATTCTTGCTCAAATTGGCAGAGAGGGAAAACAAAGTGTGTGGCTGCTCCTGCACAACTCAGAGGTTACTCCAAGTGCAGACTGGGACTGAGTAATCTCCTCCAGTCAGGACAGGGTGATGCTAAGCCATAGATGTCTGGAGTGTTTCAAGTGCATCACTTCCCTAAATTCAATCCCAGACTGGATGGAGCTTGGAGCTGGTCTAGTGGAAGGTGTTCCTGCCCATGGCAGGGGGTGGAAGTGGAGGGGCTTTAAAGTCACTTTCAGTCCAAACCAGTCTGGGATCCCCTGCTTTCACCTCTCTCAGGGCCACAGCTCTGCCCAGCCCCGGGTGGGTGGTTCCCATCATTCTGCACAGTTTATCTCCCATTTCCCTGTATTTCAGGATTGATTTTTTTCAAAAGCTGGAGTCTTTAGGATCAGCTCATTGTGAGCAGCTGCTATCATAATTTAAAAACCCAGGGTTTCTACTTGGGTTTACTGGTTTTTATGGCTAGGAAAAAAAGCTCCAAAGATGGAAAAAAAAAAGTCACTAAAAAATACAGAATTTGTTAGTATAGGCTGTACTGAGATGGTGTTGATCTGCTCACAGCCAGGCAGTGTCCAAGTCTGGGAAGGACTGCCGGGCACTCACAGGGCCAAAACCAGAGGGGACTCAACCTGCTGCATCCTCCCCATCTTCCACATCCTCCACTTCCCCCATCTGTGCTTTTGTTCTGACATCCTCACAAGCTCCCTGCTCCCACAAAACCCTCCCAACACTGCATCCCTGCATCCAGCCATGCAACCAGTGTTGGGGATGCCAAAAAAGGAACATTTCCCCACAGTGGGGGTGTGCAGTTGCCTGTTCACAGTAGGACTAGCCTCATGTTTGGATGGTCATAACTGCTCAGGCCCTGCTCCATCCAGCCCCATGGAACTGCAGCCAAGACTGGCCCTGTACAGTGCTGGAGATTGGTTCCAGGGAAGGGAAGGGTCCTCCATCCCCAGGAAAGTGTCTTGGTCAAGGAGTGATGGACACCACAGGGATCACAGGGCTGTGTGAGTCTGGGGGCAGATTCAGACCTCCAGGAACCCCCAAGGCAAAGCAATCAGCAATGGCACTGTGGCACGATGTGACTGACATCAGACCCCAGGGCAGCCTTAGGATTGGCAGCATCCCTCCCACAAGGATTTCCGAGCTGTAGCCCCACCTGAGCTGTGCAGCTCCCCAGCCATGACACTGCTCTGCCTGGGTCCGTGGCCTTCATTCCAAAATCCACCGGAAGACTGGATTTACCTCCCCAGCAAAGAGAGGGGACACCAGATAAAGGGACCCTGGGCTTTGGGGTGGCAGCAGAAGGAGAGGAAAGGAAACCACCAGGGTACAGGGGCTGCACACAGACAGGAGGTAATTTGTGCCAAATGGTGAGGAGCAGATGAGCTCAGAGGGTCCTGGGGTTCCTTAGCCCCAAAATCAGATTTCATGGCATGAGGAGGCACCCTGGACCTCTACCAGCAGACATGACCCTGGAATTTTCCACATGGGGTTTCAGTGGAACCTGGTCTCATTGAGACCAGAGTTAACACTGCACATGGGAAACTGAGGCAGGAAGTGGCTGAGGGACTGGGTCAAGTCACAGAGAAAACCTGTTTGAGGCAGGATTTGGACTGGAGAGTCTCATTTCCCACAGCCCTCATGGAGCCCTTGTCAGCTCTGCCTTTCCCCAGCAAGATGGGTGCTGGGGCAGAGCCAAGTGACTAAACCAGATAAAACCCAGTTTGAGGGTACAAATCCCACACTGGCATTAAACAGGAGCCTGGACCAGGAGTGTTGCTGGTGGCACTCAGTGCTGTAAATCTGCCTGAGCAGAGCCAAGCAACCGCAGTCATGAGCCAGCAGTTGGACACAGCCACTACACAAGGGACATGAGAGTGGAAAGCAGGAATGCTCCTGGCATGTGGCAGGTGGGTATTGGCACCTCTCCCTGGAGCAAAGGGTGTCATCCTGGGCCAGGTATCAAAGCACCAGGGCTCCCCAGGGATCTGCAGATTTGGAAGCTGTTTCCATATTCAGGCAAGTGGCTCCAGGGTTGGCAGCTCTGAGCATTTAATCCAGAGCACCTGGAGCTGCCAGGGCTGTCCCTGTCCCTGAGGGCTGTCTGGGCAGTGCCTCCCTGCTTCCCAGAGGGCTGAGCTGGCTCCCAGCTGCACAGCACAGCACAAATCCATGGCACGTGCTCTGGCTGCAGCCACCAGCACTTGGCAGGCCAGGAGGGATTTCACATGGATGCAGCAGGAGCCGGCAAGAGACGCAGGAGATGGTGTTGTCACTGGTGTTTGCAGAGAGCCCTTTGCCTTCCGTCTTCCTAACCCCGTCTAACCCAAGGATCAGTATTGCTGCTGGCACACTGCTGAGGTGCAGGAAGCACTAGAGACCAACCTATCACTCTTTTGGGCAACATTACATTTAAAATCTGTGCCATCCTCACATAGAGCCAAGTATTTCAGGGTATGATGAGAGCTCTGGGCATCGGTGCCACCCCAAAACTGGTGCTAAGCAAGGCACTTGGGCTCAGCCTTTAGTTTAGTCTGGGACAAGTGGGACCCACAGGTGTCAGAGGTGCTATGGGAACACCCTGGGGCACATCCCCAAGCAGCCACTGGCCCCTAGGACAGCCACAGTCTGTGACACCACCCTCAAGTAGACATACACACACACACAGGTGTGAACATGTGAACTCCCTGCTACATGCCAGCAGGCAGGAGTACACGGTGCTGTGGTTCTGGTTCTGCTCAAAGATCTGAGGATGTTGTTTCACCATTTCCTCTTTCTGCTTTGTGTTGCATTTCCTGCAGTTGTAGGATACTGCTGGGACAGCCCTGGGCAACCACGGGGACGTAGAGGGCAGAGGGGAGGCCCCCCAGTGCCCACTGCTCCTTGCCAGCATCCCCCAGGCTCCCCAGCCTGCAGTGTGTCCCAGCCAAGTGGGTACTTGGCTGCATTTTATCTGCCTGGGGAATCCTAAAACTGCTGAGATGCTTGTGCCCAGGAGGGAGGAAGAGCCAAGGGTGGGTGACACCGTGGCAACACTGTCCCAGCCATCTGTCACGTTGGCCCTCGGCAGCAGGAACCGCAGGACCACCCACTCTGGTCTGTGTCAGAGGAGCTCCTCCTGCCCCTGGACTGCAGGGGCATTTTGTGGCCCTTTAATTACCCCACATGGGCTTACTGGCCTCTCATCTTCAAGACTGGTAGCAGCATGTGTCTCCCAGAGTCCCCACTGCCACTGACAGAGCCTGGGACACAGCACCACCAGCACATTTATGGACTTGTGTCCTTTCACTCCTCTCCTTTGCCTGGATTTGAAGCCAAGCCAAGATCAGCCACTGAGCTTAGTGTCTTCTCAAGGTGGCACCAACCACCCCTGGTTAAGGTGGTGGGAAGCAGGCAGCCAATCCCTGGCAGGGCTGTGGGTATCACCCCTGCACTCCTGGGAATTCACGCTTTCCACTCCTGCTGCCCCAAAGTGTCTGCAAGGAGGCACAAGGATAGATGAACCCCCTGCCAGGGGGCTTCACTCCAACATCCATGTGATGCTTCAGGGGTGAGAGGACCCTTTGAGGAACTGGCAGGTAGGGAATGATGATCAGCCTTGGGCAAGATGAAACCCAGCTCATACCAGAATGGGGAGGGCAAGGAGGAAACATCCAGGGTTTGCGAGTGGGAAAAGGGATAGAGAAGGGCCCTGGTGGGGCTCTGGCTGCTCAGAGGGTGGTGTCTGAGCACACATGTGAGTTTGGGTTCTGTGGACTGTAATTGCTCTGTTTTGCTGTTTTAGGTGGCAACATCTGCACCACCCGTGGGGTGAACTCCTGCAAGCAGTGCCTGGCTGTCAGTCCCCTCTGTGCCTGGTGCTCTGCTGAGGTAAGAGCTGGGGACTGAGCAGGGCTGAGGTACATCCCTGAGAAGGGCAGGGGATGCAAAGGAAGGGAAGAACCTTTGGGATGAGTCTAGGTTACAGCCACAAGCTCAGTCTCCATCTGTTCCCACCATATCTAAACAGATTCCTTGGTGGCACCTGGCTCAGACCTCAGCTCAAGGCACTTGGTCAGTGGGCACTGCTTCTGCCCCACTCCCAAAATATGCCCCTTTTCTGGGTGTGTTGGTGAAAGCTACATTTGAGCTGACTGGGAAATTGTGGTGTTTCCACTAGGAATTCACTTTATCTTTCAAATAATGCACATTTAAAAACTTTACTTTTGGTTTGCTTCTTGGAAACCTGTTGTAAAGCTCTGGCTGAAGAAGCCTAACTCCTGGAAGGCCTGAAAGGAGGAATTGAAAATACTCATTACAAGTTAAGGGCTGGGTTTTAAAGCCTTTTTTCATTAGAAATGAGGGGAGAAGAAGACAAGGTGCCTGGTTTTGGTTACTGAGCTGTGGCTCTCAAATTATCCTGTTTGGGTAGGTGAGAGCCAAGCAGATCTGCCACGTTCCCCTCCAAAAATGCTGCCCTGGGGGTTAATCTATTGGGTAAGAGGAGGGAGTTTCCCAAGGTGATGAGAGAGGAGCCCGAGGGCAGAGCCAAAGGAGGTGAGGGGGATGGGGAGAGGTGATTAAATCTTCTTGAGGCTTTCCATGCTTTCTTCTTCTCTGTCCTTGAAGACCCACTTCTATCAGCTGCAACTGTGCCCAGAGTGCCCACTGGGCCTTGGAAAACACCTGGGAAAAGTGATCCAAGGTGGAAAACACTGCTAGTCTAATGCTTTGGGATCAATGCATATCTGGAGGGGAGGCCTCTGGCTTGCTGTGCCTGTCAGATATGACTCTTGGCATGTGGTGTGAATAAAGATGTTTGTGCCCATCGTATCTCCCACAAGGAGTGGCTGAAACATGCAGCTTGATAAGGGGCCTGGCTTCCCTCTCCATCCTCCCCTCTGAGTGGGAATGGTGGCTGGGCTGGGCTCCTCCTTCCCGGCCGCTGATCCCGGACTGCACTGGTGGCTTGACGGTGCAGTGGGAGCCGTGATAGGGTTTTTTTCCTTCAGATCAGCAAAGGTTTCCAAAAAAGGAAATATTTCCAGTGCTGCTCAAGCTGTGCTTCTGGGCAGACACGACAAGAGTGAGGGAGCCGTCCTGCTGCCAGAGCCGGCCCCCGGAGAGCTGGGCTGAGTGCTCTGCTCAGCAACTCTGCCTCCAACATCTGGACCACACTGTCTTAATTTAGCAAATGAGGTTTTTTTCTGTGGGTTTGTTTAATTTCCCTGGAGTGGGGGAGGTCTCTGATACTGCATCCCCCCTGTTTTTAAAGGGACAGTGCCCCTATTTGTGCTCCTGCTCCCACTACAGCCCTTTTCCACTCACACTGCCTTCGCAGGGAGCCTGGGGTGATGAGTTATTCCTGCTCCGTCCTGGTTTTGGAATGGAAAAGAATTTCATTGTGATCACTGACCCCCCCGGGCATTGATACAGAGCAGAGTTGAGTTTTATTTATTTTTTCAGAAACCTTGACCACTCTTACCAACAAATAGATGTTCTCATCTGCTTTTTTGAAAAAGCCAGCCAAGCTGTAACACTGAGGCGTATCTCTAAAATCCCCTTGGAGATGATTGTGACAGATCCTTCAGGGTCTCACCCACCCAAAATGTCACCCACTCTGGGTCTCTTGGAGGCCAGACTGGACCAGATTTGGATTTTAGAGAAGCTGCTGGAAGGTTTTAGCTTAATTTGTGGAGGTATCTGTGCTCTGAGCCCCCCCAAGAGCTCCCCTGCAGAGAAACTGATGCTGCATGTGGTTGTGTCCGAGATGGAAGCAGAGATGTGCTGGGGAATGCGCAAGGTCCCGCAGGCTCCCGCCCTGGGAGCCCAGGGATGGAACTGGCTCTGTCACAGGCCTCGCTAATCAGCTCTAGAGGCAGTGATTGGGATAAAATAATCAGGTTTTCCATTCTGAAGGGAGTATGAGCATATGTCCACTCTGCAGTGGGACAGAGGGCAGGGAGAGCTGGTGAGCATCTCTGGGAAGGGCTGTGGGATGCCTGGGATAGAGAGGGGGCACACATCTCCCCACGTCTCCATGGTGCCATCAGGGCTGTGCTGACAGGGAATGAGTTTCTCCTGGATGAAATCCATGTGCTGTGAGTTTCTCACCAGAAAGCTTGGGCTGTCTCTGGGTCACTCCTAACTAGGACTGTGCCCCAGGTGTTGAGTCAGCAAAGTGGCAGAGCCTGGGGACAGAAAGACTGGTGGCTGCCAGGGCCTTGTAGCCAAATGTCCAAACTACTTCTGAGGTAATTTTTGTTGTTGGGAAGGCTCTTGTAGGTCTTGATTCAGTCACTATATTTAGGGCTCCAAACAAAGGGGAAGGATCCACCCCTTGGGTTAAACAGTTTGTCCATGGAAATCTCACAGCAGGAATTATGCTGCTAATCCCATAAAATGCCATTAGGTTTCTGGGGTCCTGGGAGCTCCCTAGGATCTCCAGGTATCACCGAGCACCATGGTTAAAACCCACCTGCCCACTATGCTTTTCACCCACCTATTTTTCCAGTGATTTCTCTGACTGGGACAGGAATGTACATGATGATTGATGGGATCTGGAGTGAACCGGCCACCCCTTCCCACAGCAGGGAGCCCTGTGGAGTGAGGTTGTGGGTGGGTGGGTGTGAGGGAGCTAATTTGGAGGGATGACTCGTCCTCCTCTCTGTCAGTACACTGTCCAGGCTGGGGCAGGGTAGGAACACGCCTGCTGATGTATTTTTTGGCTGTTGCTTGGTCACTGTTTCCAGAGGGCCGTGGGCCAGCCAGGGCCTCCTGACACCATTTGTGTTTTTCTACTCATTTGCATAAAACAAATTCATCCCTGGGTTCAACCAGCCTGAACCCAGGACAGTTGATATCCTGCATGGGAACCTCTCCAGAACTGGAAGGCTCAGCACTGAATTCCAGGAGCAGGGAGGGCACTGAACCAGCACCACCAGGAATTGTGCCACTTCCCTTTGCTGCAGGAAGAGGCTGTGGTGGTCCTGTGCTGGAGGACTCCAATGTAGAAAGATCTGAGCTGAGGGAGGGAGATAAAGAATCCCTTTCGGGGGGAGGGCGGGTGCTGTCTGAGCAGGAACATGAGGCAGCAGATCACAGCAGTGCTGGGCTGGGAGAGAAACTCTTGCCATATCTGTCTTCATAGGCAACCAAAGGAACAGGAACCCTCCTGAATGTTCTGTGATAAGAATGAGGAGCCAGGAGCTTTTTAAGAAAGGAGGGACAGGGCTGGAGCTCACCATGACTTCACACTTTGTGCTTCCTGCCCCTGATAGACTCTTCAAGGCTTCTCCCACAGTCCCAGTGCCTTTGCACTCTTTCACTCCTTTTTTGGTGCTCCTTTCCCCGGTCGGCTGCATCCGTTAGGAAGCTGGAGAGCTGGAGATAGGTCTGATCCACTTCCAGACAGGAACTGAGCACTGCTCTGTGATATGAGCTCACCCACAGTGGACATGCTCCTTGCTCATGGCAGAATTTCAAAGGAAAATTGGGGGGGAAAATTTGTTGGAAAATTGGGGGGGAAAGGTGATTTGTCTTTTGTCAAAGTAATAAATAATTTTAAAAGTTCCACACTGTCTCTACCCAGCTTGCCGTGTTCACATCCTGCCGCACCCTCCTCTAGCCATCCCAGAGAGACAGGATTTCCTTTTAGCTCTGCCAAAACCCAAACCTAAGTCTCCAGCTGCCAGGAGTCAGGAGGAGGTTGGCAGGGATGTGTTATCCACCATTCCTTGGCAAGGGCTGATGGGCTCCTGGTCTGAACCCCAGCAGGACTTGCTGATCCCAAATCCTCTCTATCTGCTGCCTTCCTCGGGCAGAGACCACGTGCTCCAAGTCTTTGATCCCAGTCTGGCGTTGGGTGTGATAAAGCAGGGGCTCTCCAGGGAAAAGGTGGGGGCCTTTCTCCTTCTCCCAGCATAGTCCTGGGAGGCTCCTGACTGTGTCCCTTCCCCGCAGGTCTGGGCGCAGTCAACCCCTCGCTGTGACCTACATGCCAACCTCCTGCACAATGGCTGTGGGCAGGACCACATCGAGTCCCCCACCAGCAGTGTCACCATCCTGGAGGACCGGCCCCTCAGCAACAAGGGCTCGGGGGGGTCCACCACCACCCAGATGAGCCCCCAGAGAATACAGCTGAACCTGCGGCCAGGTAAGATCCCCCAGACTGCTGCAGGAAGGAGGGGATGCAGTGGGAATAACTCAAAGGGCTCAGGTGCTGAGTGAGCCATCACTCTGGCCAAGGTGGTCTTGTGTCCTTCTGGGACAAGGCCAGGCTGGCAGCAGCACAGAATCCTCCAGAACATCTGTGGTGGGCAGCTGAGCTGTCTGATCGCTGTGTTGGTTCTCTTGCCTCAGTTCCTGAGGTATTTGAGGGGCGGGATAGGATGCGACTTCAACAACGCATGGGGTATTTTATAAAACCATTCAGACCTGAGGTACTGCTGCTGTGCTCAGAATTCTTGGGTGAAAGTCAGCTTATATCTCACAAGCCATGGAGCAGCTGGCAGAGTTGGGCTGTCACCAGATCCGTGTAATTTCCCAGGCTCTGCTCAGTCAGGCAGGCTGGAGCCAATTAACTGCTCTGATCCTTTGCCAGCATCCAGGAGTTTCAAGGATGCCAGTCAGGAGGCAAAACTATTGGGCATATGGCCTCTGTGCACATCCCTGGGCATGGCCAGGAAGAGTCCTGCCCCTTAGGACAGCAGGCACAGGAATCCCCACACAATGGGGACATGGAGCTACTAAGTGGCCCTTGTTCTCTTTAGGTCTAAAGGTAGTTGTCAGGAGGCAGGTGAGTGTGCTGCTGAGTGCTGTAAATCCCTGTTCCTTGGAGTTAAGAGGAGAGACCTGCAGCTTGATGCCATCTCTGCCGAACCAAGAAGGTTTGGCATAAGTCATCTGCCTTGACTCATGAACCAAGACCAAATCATGAAGGATGCAAGCAGGACCGGTCACAGCTCATGTCCCACAAGCTCAGAATCCTTTTGGTTTCAGTATAATGAGGACAAACAGCTGCTTTCTAAGCACAAAAATGGGACACCTGGCTCCATGGTGGAGTCCCAACATGGAAGGAGAGGGGATGGAGCTTTTTGGGCTGTCATAAATTTTGGAACTTTCTTCATCCTGAAAGAACGTGGTGTGCAGATTTAGACAGAAATGTGAAAACAATAAAAAATTAAGCCCAGTTAAGGCCTTTTTTTCTCAACATTTGAGGTGTTCCGACAAGGCTGCAGCTGTGCCCTGGCTTATGTTTCAAAGAAACCATTTCAAAGATCAGAAGAAAGGACCTGTGTCTCTTAAAAAGGCAGAAAGAAAAGGTCAACCCTAAGCATTTTCAGCTTTTTTCTTTTTTTTTTTTTTTAAGTGCAAAAGTCACCAAAACTGCAATGTTTCTCAGAAGGTTCTTTCTAAGATTTTTGTTTCAATGGAAAATGTTTCACCAAAATTTTCTCAGAAGGAGCTGGGAGAGCCAAGAGGAGAGGAAAGGAATGGGGGAGGGCACAGAAAATGGTCAGAGTCCTTGGAAGCTCAGAGAAGTCCGAAGCAGCCTTGCCTGCCTTGTGACCCCTTTAAGACCTGCTGCCCACACACTGGGGGTTTCCCTCACTCCATCCAGGTGTTCCTGTAGGATATCTTGGGAGGTCAGCCCTGGACGGGAAGATCTGCTCGTGTCCTGGCACTGACTGAGAGGTTAGGAGAACAGGAGCCATAACCCCCATCTGCCGTAGAATTCCAGAATGGTTTTGGGGTTAGAAGGGATGTTGAAGACGATGCTGTTCCACTCTCTGCCATGTCCCTGCAGGCACACTTTCCACTAGACCAGGATGCTCCAAGCTCAATCCAACCTGGCCTTGGACGCTTTAAAGGGGTGCACAGCATATCTCCTGTGCAAGCACCTGACTAAGGGCTTTGGCCCGCTGTCGAAGGGTGATGTTCTCCTCCTAGAAGCTTTGACCATCCCCTTGGGTTCCTGCTGACCCCTTCCCCCTAATCCTGTGGTGAGCCTTCCTCCCCCTTCCAGGAGACGACCTCTCACTCTACTT
The DNA here is from genome assembly GCA_024734555.1 of Trochalopteron elliotii. Classification (NCBI taxonomy): domain Eukaryota; kingdom Metazoa; phylum Chordata; class Aves; order Passeriformes; family Leiothrichidae; genus Trochalopteron; species Trochalopteron elliotii. The sequence goes on from JANPWX010000199.1 coordinate 284,397, forward strand.
ACTGCCCTGTCACTTTGCAGATGACTCGCAGGTCTTTCATGTCCAAGTGCGTCAAGTGGAAGATTACCCCGTGGACATCTACTACCTGATGGACCTGTCCAATTCAATGAAGGATGATCTGAGGAACATCCAGAACCTGGGCACAAAACTGGCCAGTGAGATGCGTAAGCTCACCAGCAACCTACGCATCGGCTTTGGGGCCTTTGTCGACAAACCCATTTCCCCCTACATGTACATATCTCCTCCAGAAGCCATCCAGAACCCTTGCTATGAGTAAGTCCAGGTTGAGGGAGTCCTGTAAGGGCCGGAAGTTGATGGGACACCACCACAATGTGGCTGGAAATCCACATCAGTTGGTGAAGGACTGTAGCCTATAGAAAGGACCTGTGTTTGAGAGGTTCTTGAAAGGTTGTCTCCCATGGGAAGGACAACAGGCTGGAGCAGAGAAAGAGTGTGAGAAGGAAGGAATGGCAGAAGTGTTAGGAAATGAATTCATCCCCCATTCCCTGTTCCCCTGTGCTACTAGGAGGGAGGTAGGCAGGAGTGAAGTTGAGCCTGGGAGGAAAGGAGGGGAGTGGAGAAACTGGGTGCCTGATTCTGGACAGGGTTTAAACCTTGGTGCAATCTGTGTTCCGCTGACACAGAAAGAAGGAGCAGGTCTAAACTGCAAATATCATTATCACTGGAAAACTCTTGAGGGAAAAATTTTGCATCATTTTTTCAAAAGAAATGTTGAGGCTGGAAGAAAATGACTCCTAAAAATCCCAGCAGGACTGAGACTGGGAGCTGATCTGAGTCCAGCATCCCTAGAAAATTAATGTTATTTAAAAGGTCCTTAACCAGCCTCAGGGTCTTGGGGGTTTGGGTCCCTCCAGGACATCCTGGGCAGAACCATGGGATGTGGAATGGCTGTGGGGCAGGGATGGGAGCTGGAATAGCCCAATGAGCCCTGTGCCCTGAGTGCTCTCCTCCCACAGGATCGGGGAAACCTGCCTGCCCATGTTTGGGTACAAACACGTCCTGTCGCTCACGGATGAGGTGACTCGCTTCAACGAGGAGGTGCGGAAGCAGAGCGTCTCCCGGAACCGCGACGCACCGGAGGGCGGCTTCGATGCCATCATCCAGGCCACTGTGTGCGATGTAAGGGGCAGGAAGGCCTGGCTGGGGTCAGGACAGGGTCACCGGGCTGGGCCAGGTGGGTTAGCAGGGACCAACCAATCCCTCCAGGACAAGATCATAAGCCTTGCTGAGTTGTTGTGTGACTGATTTCTGGAGAGAATGAACTTTCAAGTGAGACATTTCTAGCCCAATAGCCAAGGGAAGAGCAGGACTCTCACGGGATCATAGTAGGGGAGAGGAGCAGAGCAGGTGCTCAGGAACCATGTCAGCCCTGCAGTGACCAGTCCAGAAGGGACAACACTCCCTGTGCCTTCACCTTGACTTTGCTGGAGTTGTTGCATCCCTGAGTCATTAGCCCTCCTGATTAACACTCTAACCAATTAAAACTCATCTTTCACCTACAAGCAGCCCATGCCCACCTTCCAAACCCCACTCCCACAGCACTTCCCTGGGAGAACAATTGCCTTGGTTCCCTGTGCAGAGGTTGATTTCTAAGGCCAAGTCATGACCCCCTGGCAGAAAGGCAGCAGTGGGGTTCTGGCACATGGGACTACTCTCAGCATGTGCTGACACATGACTGGGAACTGCCTTCCACTGCAGGAAAAAATTGGCTGGAGGAATGATGCTTCCCACCTGCTTGTCTTCACCACGGATGCGAAGACCCACATCGCGCTGGACGGGCGGCTGGCTGGTATTGTGCAGCCCAATGATGCCCAGTGCCACATTGACAAGGATAATTTCTACTCTGCCACCACCACACTGGTAAAGCCCAACCCAGGCATGGGGTTGTGGAGCCCAGAGCCCCTGTTGGGTCCCCATGGGATGGGAAAGGTGTTTCAGCCGTGGTTGGAGAGCATGATGGGGACCAAGGTGGGGGGGTGTACATGTTCCTAGGCTATACCTCTCCTCCAGGACTATCCCTCTCTGGGCCTGATGACTGAGAAACTCTCACAGAAGAACATCAACTTGATCTTTGCTGTGACAGATACCGTTGTTGGCCTCTACCAGGTACGAGCTTCTGTGCAAAGTCACCTTCCTGAGGGGCTGGTGGGCCATGGGTAGCTGGACGTGGCTTGGTGGTCTCCTGTCCTATCAAAGCTCCCGTGTGCCTGGACAGGGTTTGGCCCAGCCATGGCACATTTGCCCACCATAAACAGACCCTGTTTATGATATTCCTCCAGAACTATAGTGAGCTGATCCCAGGCACAACAGTGGGCACCTTGTCCAGAGACTCCAGCAACGTTCTGCAGCTCATAGTGGACTCCTATGGGGTGAGTGTGCAGTGTGATGGCCCCACAACAACTTTCTCCCTAACAAAACAGCCACTGCTTCCCACTGCCAACAACCCACACAGATTTGTCAGCTCCTCCAAGCCCAAGCATCCTCCTTGGACCAGCTGTGAGCATCTGCCTCAACCCGTGTATGCAGGCACTCCAGGGCTGAGAGATCACTGTTCAGCGCCTGTCCCTCCCTGTCTTGAAGACTTTTCTCTTGTAGAGAATGACATAGCTGAGTCTTGAGAAAGATGTGGGGCACTTGGCTCCTTTCCCATGTGTGAGGGAGCATCACTGTGGTGCTGGGGCAAGGGAGGATCTTCCCAGGGCTGAGCCCTGCCCAGCCTCTGCTGTGTCTTCATCAGTCCTCTCTCCTCCCCTAGAAAATCCGCTCCAAAGTGGAGCTGGAGGTGCGTGACCTCCCTGAAGAGCTGTCCCTGGCCTTCAATGCCACCTGCCTTAACGATGAAATCATCCCTGGGCTCAAGTCTTGCATGGGGCTCAAGATCGGGGACACGGTGAGGATTCTGCTCATGGGCTTGGCTTTTCTCCCCTCTATGCAGCAGCACTGCCAGATCATCTGTTGCTCTGCACCAGCACCATATGCTTGTCCCACAACCTCCCAGGTGACACGGACCCTGGAATCTCAGCACTAGAGAGAGAGAGGTCCAGAAGGGTGGGTGCAAGGAAGAAAATGCTTTTTTGAATCTGCGGGATGCAAACTCTTGTGATCCCTCCAGCTCAGCCTAGGCTGCTGCTGACAGGGCATGGGAACCTGGAATCATTTGGGTTGGAAAAGCCCTCTAAGACCATCAAGTCCAACCACTAACTGATCTCTAAATCCACAACTAAACCATGTCCCTAAGCACCATATCTACAGGTTCTTTGAATTCTTCCAGGGACAGTAATTCTACTTCTTCCCTGGGCAGCCTGTGCCAGTGCCTGACAAACCTCTCAGTGAAGAAATTTTTCTTGATACTGAATTTACTATTTGCCTGGTTACTGTGGCAGGCACATTCTCTGGCCCACACTGTGCTGAGACAGCTTTGATAAGCTTTGATGAGCCCAAAGAAGCCTGGTGGGTCCCATTTCTGAGGTCCTTAAGCTGGGGCACGGACTGAAGCATGTACTCACATCCAGACACACACCTTTGCCCTCCAGGTGAGCTTCAGCATCGAGGCCAAAGTGCGCGGCTGTCCCCAGGAGCGGCAGAAATCCTTCACCATCAAACCTGTGGGCTTCAAGGACAGCCTGACAGTGGTGGTGAACTTCGACTGCGAGTGCTCCTGTGAGAGCCACGCCGAGGCCAACAGCCCATCCTGCAGCCACGGCAACGGCACGCTGGAGTGCGGCGTGTGCCGCTGCAACCCCGGCCGCTTGGGCTCCCACTGCGAGTGCTCGGAGGAGGAGTACAACCCCTCCCAGCAGGACAACTGCAGCCCCCGGCCGGGCCAGCCCCTGTGTAGCCAGCGGGGCGAGTGCATCTGCGGGCAGTGCGTGTGCCACAGCAGCGACTTTGGCAAGGTGACGGGCAAGTACTGCGAGTGCGACGACTTCTCCTGTGTTCGCTTCAAGGGTCAGATGTGCTCAGGTGAGTGCTGGGCTCGGCAAGGAGGCAGCTTGGGGCTGTTCAGGCTGCCTGAGATCATGGGCAAGGGAGACACCAGTCATTTTGGTGCTTGTCCCGTGAGTTGTCCCCACCTCTGGCTTGTTCAGCTGTGGATCTCCCTGGACTAGCCCTGGTCTGAAGTGATGCCAGGGGAATTTCTCCCTTTTTGGCCACTGACTGATATCACCTCCTGTGCCTGAGAGCAGGAATGGGCTAGAAGGTTAAAAAGGAGGCCTGGTGGGACTGATGGGGACCAAGAGAAGCAGTTCTGAGGTGCACATGGAAGGGACTTTGCTTGAACCACAGCTCCATCACCTCAGAAATACTGCTCTGCGGGAGGAAACACCAGGGTGGAGGGGGAGGGGTGGGGAGACGTGGGTTTTATCCTCCACCCAGTTCTGCAAGACTTCCTAGTGGCAAAAGTGTTGAGGAAGTAAATCCTCCCTCCTCGCTGGCCTTACAGCATCTCCCCTCCTGAATATTTGTCTCTTCCACATGCTCCCAGACTCCCCCTCTCCAGTCCAGCTGCTCTCAGTAAGGGGAAGAGAGGACCAGGTCCTTGGGTTCTCTGGTTTTCCTCCCAGTGAAGAAGTCCTCCCTGCAGAACCCCCACGCCAACAGCAATTCCAAATGTCCTGATATGCCAGGGCCTCTTACCCACCTTTCATTTAAGGTTCCTTCCACCTACATCTCCAGTAAACACTGATGGTCTGAGTGAATCGCAGTGCTCTGCCCATCTCCTGTATTTAAGGGATGATGTATTTAAGAGGTGACAGTGCCTAGGAATGGGGCATGAAACTGTGGCACATCCTCTCCGGGAGCAGAGCACCCCAACACTGATTCAAGGGGGGTATGGTAGAGGGGTAGTCACCCCTGTTCCTAACCCCAGCCTCCCTGTGTAAATCCAGGATAGGTAGCTGCTAACAGAGTGCCAAAAAAAGCCACCACTTTCCTGCTGAAATCCCAAAAATCCCCAGGAAAACATCAGTAGCCAAAGCTGATTCCACTCCACTAGAACCCAGCCTGGGTGAGGCGAAACCTGGGGCCAGGAGACACTCAATTCTTGCTACCTGATATCTCCAAATTGAATTTTTGGGACCCCACCTGCCCCCCCGGCCAACTTTATGGCTCGAACTGCCTCTGTGCTGCTCAGATTGATCCTTTATCTTAACAGCTTGCTGATAATGGAGGTGGAAAGCACCCACCCTGAGTAGTCAGTGTCCTCAAGGAGCCTGTTCCTGTTTGAACGAGGGCTACAGGTGCCCAGGATGGGTAAAGGGCGATGATGAAGAGCTGCCCCTGGGCAGGGTGGGCTGTTAATTAACCTAAACTCTCTAACCCTGTTGAGCCACTTCTCCTGAGCCTACCCATCTGTTTCCATGCTTGTCACTCAGCATGGCATTATTTTCCTGTGACTCAGACCTAGTTCCTCATTAGCGGGGTTACACATTTATTTCACATGCTGGTGTCTCCAAGGGCATGGCCAGAACAGTGCACAGCTGACCCCCCACAGGGAGCAGCATTCTCAATGTGTCCCACTGTGCTCAGGGCTTAGGACAGGTCAGCACGTGCAGCTTCACAGTGTTTCCACCACTTATTGTGTCTCATCTTTGAGCTGGAATCAAACCACAATCCAAATAGCTCCAGGGTTTGGCAGGATATGAGCATGCCTGTCTGTCTGTCTGATTAAACCAATCTCGGTGAGTCCATGTTGGTCTTTTCCCAGCAGTCAGCTTTCCCTTTTCCCAAGCAGTGATATTTGGGGGCTCTGAGCAGATGTCCTGATTCAATCCGAAATTCAAAGCCACAGCCAGAACCTGCCTTGCTCAGAGACGGATCTGATGGAGCATCTCCAGTTGCTGCTGCTGAAGCTGTGGCAGCTCAGCCTGAAATGTGGGAGTTTGTTCTTGCTTGGGTGGGATAAGAGGAGTGTTGGGGACATGGTGAAGGTCTGGGTTTGGTGTGAGCTGCTCTGTGTCCCACCCCAAGGACAGTGCAAAGGAGTTGTTCTAGGTGGCTGGTCTGCCTTGCTGTGCCCACAGAGGGTGAGCTGCCACTCTGGGTCATAGGCATCCATATGGGGAATTGCTAACAGGCTCTGTGGAGACACTTAGAGTTCTGGTGCTTTTTGGTTGTCCCCAGGCCACGGGCAGTGCAGCTGTGGGGACTGTCTGTGCAACTCAGACTGGACAGGCGACTACTGCAACTGCACCACACGCACTGACACCTGCATGTCCAACAACGGGCTGGTGTGCAGTGGCCACGGCTCCTGCGTGTGCGGCCGCTGCGAGTGCACCCAGCCCGGCTCCTACGGAGACACCTGCGAGAAGTGCCCCACCTGCCCCGATGCCTGCACCATCAAAAAGTGAGAGAGCGGAGGGCTGGGGCAGGTCATACCACATTGTGGGCTGGCAGAGAGCTGGGATAGATCATACTCCAGCTCTGGGGAGCTGGCAGAGAGCTGGGAAGGGTCGTATCCCACCGTGGAGCTGGCAGCACTGGTGGCAGGAGCGTTTCACTATCTGCAGTCCGATAGGGTTGGGACTGCTGTGATTTCATAACCTGAGACTGAAAGGTGTGACAGTTCCCTGAGGAGAGCATGGAGAAGCTCATGGTACCTCCCTCCTCTTCCACAGGGATTGTGTGGAATGCAAGAAGTTTGAGCGGGGAAAGCTAGTGGAGCAGCAGTCTTGCAGCCGCATGTGCCGTGACGAGATCGAGACGGTGCAGGAACTGAGTAAGAGGAGACCCAACCCCTGCCCTAATACGTGGAAATCCAGCGGGCTGCGTATGCCACACATTTTCCCTCTGTCTGTGCACCCCTCGGCATGGGGGCTCTGAGCCTTCCCTCTGGCAGGTGACAGGGGCAAGGATGCCGTGAACTGCACTTATAAGGACGAGAATGACTGTGTGATGAGGTTCCAGTACTACGAGGACTCCAGTGGCAAGTCCATCCTCTACGTCATTGAGGAGCCCGGTAAGACCCAGCTGCGACGCTTAGGCTGGGGGCTGCAGAATGTGTTGTGCTGCGTTTCTGTGCGGGGGAGGGGTTTCTGGGGCGGGGCGGGAATGTTGTGTGCCCTTTGTACCTCCCACTCCAGCCAGGCATACGGAAGGGTGGGGGGTGGCTGAGAGGGATTAAAGAACTTCTTTGTTCCCTGCTCAGTGCCACCGGGGCCGTGAATTCCTGCCTCTCAGGTATCCCATTTCCTAAGTTATTTCATCTCCTCATTGAGGTCAAGGATGGGTGTTCAACCTTCCCACCGCCCTTATCCTGTGTCTGACTTTGTGGGGGGTAATTTTTCTTGGGAAGCAGATCAGAGGAGGCTCCCATCAGCAGTCCCGGGGTCTCCACTGACCTCAGGTGAGCCTGGGGCTGTGTGGCTGCAGATCTTTCAGAGGCAGTGCTGTGAGGGCAGCTCTCACTGCAGGTGTCTGCCATGGGCAGGGTATAGCCCACACTCCCCAACCCCACAGCCAGACGGGAGAGGAAAGGCAGGCGAGGGCTGGGGTGGCCACACGGCCCTGGGCAGTGTGCAGGGGGAGCAGGAGCTGCAGAGGCTCCCAATGGATCTCGCTGCCCCCATTTACCAACTCGGTGTTGACTCATGGCCACAGGCCAGGATGGGGTGTCAGTGGGCTGGTGGTTTGGGGCAAACTTCCACAAGCACAAGGATCTGGTCAACGGTGTCATCCCCCACTGTGGGTGGGACCTGTGATGCCCCTGATCTGGGTCCAGGCTTGGGTGCAGATCCCCACCCTACAGACAGGTGCTCTAGTATTTTGGCACAGGTGCCCCATGGACGGGATCCTGCTTCACAGAGCCTGCTGTGCTCAGGGTGGAGGCTCCTGCTTACTGGCAGAGGAGGATGATGCCCTCCTGAGACCAAAGGAGCTCTGTACCCATGGCCAGGTAGCCCCAGAGCTGCTTTAAGTTGCCCTGGGGTGCTGAATCTCCCTCAACCCTGCCCTCCTCTCTGCTCCAGATTGTCCAAAGGGGCCAGATGTCCTGGTGGTCCTGCTCTCGGTGACAGGTGCCATCCTGCTCATTGGCCTCGCTGCCCTGCTCATCTGGAAGCTCCTCATCACCATCCATGACCGCCGCGAGTTCGCCCGTTTCGAGGAGGAGAAGGCCAGAGCCAAGTGGGACACGGTGAGGGGCAGTGGATTGGGTGTGCTGGGCAGGAGTCCCAAAACCCCACAGCTCCTGGTTTGAGGGATCCAGATCCCAGTGCTTCTGGCATGAGAGCCCAGCTGCTGCATGTGGTCCCATGACATGGTCCTTAAGGACCAGCTTGTCCCATTCCTCTCTAAAGGCTGGGACAGTGTCCCAAGCAGGACTCAAGGTGACTCTGCCAGTTGGGACCCCCCCTGCCTGAGCCCACTGTGGTCCCAGGGGCTGTGCACAGGTGACAGAAGATGTCTTAGATGATTTTCTCACCTCCAGCATATCCAAAGCACTTGTCAGCAGCATGACCTCCTTACTCACCACTCACATCAGTGTTTCCATCCCATGAGTGAGGCACAAGGTCTCTCCTTGCCACGGGATGCTGGAAAGCACTGAGGAACCCATCGCAAAAGGGAGGGGACTGGGACAGCACTGGTACCTCTCCCCCACCTCTCCTCCATCTCCTAACCCGCCACAAAGTGAAGGGATGGTGTGGGATGGGATGGCATGGCATGGCATGGCATGGCATGGCATGGCATGGCATGGCATGGCATGGCATGGCATGGCATGCTCTTTCAAGAGGTCTTTCTCCTCCTGAGCTCCTGCTGCTTTTCCTTTCCTCCACAGCAGCTTTTCGCTGTTCTCCCCCATGAAACCTTAGGGGGAGCCATTAAATTGCTCATCCAAGCCTTAGGTGGAGATGGGGATCCACCACTCCATGCTGAGACAGTGCCTCAGTTACTCCAGATGTTAAGTAGAACAAATGCTGATGCCAAGCATAAAGTGATGATGCTCTTTTTCATCCTCCTTCTTCCTCCAGACCCATAACCCTTTATATAAAGAGGCCACATCTACCTTCACCAACATCACATACCGCGGGAACATGTAAGGATGACACTTCCAGCACTGGCCATCGGATCAGCTGAGGATCCGTGGGATCTCCTGGAACCCAGTTTACAGAAGAGCTTGTTTGTGTCAGCCTGTGTGAATGACTGCATGTAATTTAACAAGTCCCTGACTGCCTCCAACCCCTGTTGTCTGTCACCCCACTGTAACTGCAGGGATGTGCTTTCCATGGCAAACCTCAGTCCTTACCTCAGCGGGTCGCTCACAGAGCCAGCGGCCCCTCCATACACTGAACACAGAGAAATGAGATGATCTCTGTCAGTCTGTGAACTCTTTGGTGCTCATTGGGCCAAGGGCATTTCAGGAGCAGCTGCTTGAACCACATGCTGAGTTGTGCTCTCCTCCACAGCCTGTGCTGGTGAAGCTCTCCCTGCTTGGAGTTCCCTTCTGCACTGGCCTCAGTCCCTCTGGGCACAGGGACCTTCTCCTTCGGGACAGGGCAGCTGCCAGCAGGCAGGAGTCATCACTGGTTTTGGAGGTTCAGGACACTGCATGAACAGCCCAGCAGCTCCTTTCTTCTTGCAGCCATATGTCATTGGTGCTGCTGTGACCCAGGGTGGTAAAAAGCTCTGCCACACATAACAGTGCCCTCCCTCACTCCCTCCAGTGCATTCAGTCTATACCACCTGCCAACTCCATGTAACATCAGCTGTGCTGGTACCAGCTGCAGCCTGGCTCAGCCCCTGGGATGGTGCTGAGCTCCCTCTGTCCACCTCCACTGTCCCCAAGACACAGTGCACATGGATATGCAAGCACCTGCTTCAGGAGGGTCATGACACCCGATATCTCTTGAACCTGGCCACCTCTCTGCCCTTTCTGTGTTTTTTGGATTGTGTAACTGCACCCCTGGACTTCTGTGTGGCTCAGGGTTCCAGAAGAGCAGCCAGGGCTCAGGCTATGTCCTGCTGCCTAAAGCTGTATGTCACCTGTGGAGGAAAACAAAGAGCTGTCCCAGGGGCAGTGCTGGGCTGTAACAGTACTGTTGCCTGGTCCCTGCCCTGCCAGAGCACAATATCTCAATTCCCCTCCATTGCCCCAAAAAGCAACAGTGACGTGTGTTCCTGGTGTGGGGTTGGCCCTAATGGCCCCAGCAGCCTTTGACTGAGCTGGTGGTGGCACTGTATCCCTGTTTCCTGGCTGGTCTGTCCCAGCAGTGTGGGAGCAGGGGCAGTGGTTGATGCTGGTTGGGATCTGGGGCTGAACCCTGGAGGGGGGCCCAGTATGGATGAGCAGCACCAGAGTGTCAGTGATTCACATCACAAAAATAATAATTAAAAAAAAAAACCAAAACCAAAAAACACTCAGACTACTATCATTGTTGTCCCCAGCCTGTGCCCAGGTTTCTGCCCTGAGGGCAGCCCCTGACACCCCAGCACAACTAGGGGAGCTGGTTTGAGATGGGTTGAGGGATGGCAGAACCAGGGCAAGCAGGGCTGTGGGCCCCCGACGGGGCTCTCTGCTCTGTTACTGGTTCCCTCCTCAGGGTCAGTAACAAATTGGGGGGGCACAGGGTGGGCCAAAGTCCACTGCAGACTGTGGTACTGGTAGCACCTCACTCCCTTGCAATTGGAGTGAACCCCAGCACACCACATCCTGTTTGCTTGGGTCTCTGACACCCCAAACACACTCCGGGGTACTGGGTGCTCCCAACCCACACTGAATGCACCTACACAAGATGCATTCAGGCACTTTGGCAGTGTTCAGTGTCCTCAGCTGTGCCAGGCAGGAGCTCAGGGGGTGATTCCAGCACCCAGGTGGGATCTGGGCTTGGGTTGAGGTGGGCTCAGCTTGGCCACAGGAGGAGCATTTTGCCTGCCAGTGGGCTGAGGGAAAGGCAGAGGCAAAGGCAGAGCCTGCAACATGAAGGAGCAGGATGAGCACCCCCAGGCTACCTGGGGCTGCCTCCACTGGAGAAACTCCAACCATTCTACATATGCCATTCAGACAGGAGGCTTTTGTTTCCCATGGAGCTGTGGGATGAGGCAAGACTCCAGTTTATACCAGTTCACTGCCCCTTGATGCCAGGGGACATGGGTATTTGCAGGATCAAGCCCATGACCACAAGGAGTAGCTGTTGAGAGTCTGGAGTGGCTTTTTTCCCCCAAAATCAAGGCAGTGTCACTGTGCCTGCCAGAGTAGAGGAGAGGGAGCAGCCAGAGGTCCCTCCTGGGGCAGGGCGTGGACTTGGTGGTTGCTCTCAGCTCCCTGGGAGAAGCCATTTGGGAGTGGTAGTAGCTCCAACCCTGCGGAACACGCCAATTCTGGACTGCATGAAGGCTGCTGGAGCCCGACACCACTAGATGGTGGTGTCTGTATGTGCTCGGCCCAAGCTTTCCACCTTCCAGGCTGCTGAGTGATCATCTCCCACATTGGAAAGGGACATTTGCCCGCCAGAGGTTTCCAGGGAGTGGGGACACCCTGAAACCCATCCCACTTACACAGCTCCTCTAGAAACACTTAAGGCCAGGATTCTTTTTACTGCTGCTTTAATTCGTGGAAGCACTGAAGTGCTCTCTTTCCTTGCACCCCATCAGCTCCTGTTGTAAACTGTTTTCTGCTAATGAACCCCAAAAATAAGCAAAGCACTTCTAATGCAGACGGAAGATGACAAAAGGTGTGTTTTTTTCTGATTCACAACCCAGAATGGGGTTTTCTAGGTCTCTAGGGAATATTCTGAAATGAAACCTATCTTCCAATTCAATCTAGGGAAGCAGGTCAATGTTGGAGTGCTGAAGTCCCAACACTCTCAATGGAAATCCACTTTCCAGAAAAAAATCTCCAGGAGGTACTGAAGGCCATGGCTGTGGATGGTGAGTACATCGGCACTTTGGGATAGTTCAGGATCTGGAGCATCAGCTGGGCAGAAAATGTAAGATTTGGAGAAGAAGAGAAAAAAGAGCTGGAATTAACAGAAAACAAAATACTGCATTTCCCTCAGCACAAAATCAAAGAAAAAATTAGGATGTTGTATTTTGGGCTGCCCTTCCTCAAACATATTTGGTGAGAGAATTGGGGTTGTTCAGCCTGGAGAAACAAAGCTTCAGAGTGACCTAATCGTGGCCTTGCAGTACCTGAAGGAGCTAACAGGAAAGATGGAAAGAGACTCTTTTACAAGGACCTGGAGTCACAGGACAAGAGGGAATGACTTCCCACTGTCAGAGGGCAGGGCTAAATGGGATATTGGGAAGAAATTGTTCCCTGTGAGGGTGAGGTGGCCCTGGCACAGGGTGCCCACACAAGCTGTGGCTGCCCCATCCCTGGAAGGGTTCAAGGCCAGGTTGGGCAGGGCTTGGAGCAGCCTGGTCCAGTGGAAGATGTCCCAGCCCACGGCAGGGGGTGGAATGAGATGGTCTTTAAGATCCCTTCCAACCGCAACCACTCCATGACTCTGTGATATCTCCCCACTGACTAACTCCACCTTCCCCCATAGCCCCAGGGACATGGTTGATATCCACAATGTCCAGCTATCCCCTTAGCCAGCAAGGAGCTCCAGGAAGCTCAGGACACACCACAGGAGGGGACTTTCCCCTCTTTGCTCTCTGCTTCTACCTGGCCTGTCCTTAAGCAGCCCAGTGACAGGAGCACAGAGAGGCTACTGGGTCTCTGCAACTCTCTTTGGATCACTCTGGCATGGGACAGGCCATGCACTCAGCATAGCTTAAATTCTCTCTATTTCTGCACTCCCCTTAATCTTGGGTTGAATCTTTGCTTTGCATTACATGGCAGAGAGGCACAGTGTGAACTTGGTGTGTCTCAGCTGTGCCACCCCTCAGTGGGGCACAGGAGAAGAGGCTGTGTCTGTACACTTGGTGGAGCATTGAAGGAGGTGATGGGTGATGAGTGGCCGTGGAAAGGTAATTTAATCCTCCTTGGCCTCAGCATCCAACCCTGCTGGGAGAGACGGAGTTTCATTGCATTATTATGGCTACATTTTTTCAGATCCTGCGATGGAAAGAGTGGGTGAAAGGCAAAGGAGTCACTACTACTACTACTACTACTACTACTACTACTACTACTACTACTACTACTACTACTACTACTACTATTATTATTATTATTATTATTATTAACAACAACAACAACAACAACAACAACAACAACAACAACAACAACTTCTTTTTGGCAAATTTCTCTGTGCTGACTGCCAGCAGGCAGGGGAGTTTCCCAACACTTTCTTGTTACAGAGGGCACAACCATTGTGGATAGTCTAGGCTTTGACCTGGTCACAGGGAAGATTCACTTGACCCCAGAGCAATGGGAGGTGTGAAGTCTGGATTTTGTGGATGGAGTAGTCTCTCCAGCTGCCTTTTTGCCCTCACTCACAAAGCCTGAAATCTCCCTGGAGAGCTTGTCCCGGCTGCTGGCAACACTCCCTGCTTCATTCAAACATTGCCAGAGCACTTCCCTAGGGCACAAAAGTGACACTAACCAGGACCTCAACTCCATCCTGGGCTCCACAGCCAACAGGGTTCACCTGGCCAGCAAGGAAAGCTGGAAGCCTTAGATCAGAAGAAGATAAGGCTAGGTATCTAAGGTCTTTTTCCTTAGAGGAAACCTAGAAATCTTTGGAAACCAACAGATTAGTTAAAAGCCTCCTGCATGCCTGTACTGGTGTTTGTCAGATGACAAGAATGTGATGTTAACATGAGGCAACTGATTCCCTTAAAGTACTGCAGTGGTTCCCACCCACATGGGATAAACACAGAAGCAAGTGTCTGGTGGTGAGGGACTGATGGCTCCTCCAGCAGTAAAATCATTCTCCCCTGTCTCAGCAGAGTCTAATACCTTATTTTTGTACCTCCAGGTGCCACAGAGTCATCATGCTATGGTGAGGATTTCTGCCCCTGGATTTAGTCCAGATTCTCACTTTTTCCCTTTTTCCAGTCTGTTTCAGATGTTCTTGGCTACAAGAGCAGAGGCAAACCTCTTCTCTTACCAGATGGGACAGAGAAAGAGTCAATTTTACCTTTTCTGGATAATGATAAACTGCAGGGAATTGTCCTCCCTGCCAGATACATAAGCAGCACTGTGAAAAATGGGGATGGATCCCCACGGTATTACTTGTCCAGATCTTCTCAAGGCTGCTGGGATATCTGCTCCCTTTCAGCTCAGTGAGAGCAGAACACTCTGAAGGCTCAGTCACAGCTCTGACCACTCTCCTCCTCTTCAGCCCATAGTAAAAATTACTCAGGCAGTTTCAATTACCAGAGGACTCCTCTACCTCAGAGTATTTGGGGAATGGGTGGAGCTGGGAACTCTGCTCCCAGAGAATTATTTCAGATTATCAGGTGAGTTGCCTCTGTGGGATAGAGAGGGAAGTGCTCCTCTCTAGTGGGGTATTTGTGCCTTATATAACAACATACACAAAACACAGGGGCCCCAAGATGAGATTTCCAGAAAAGCTTTATATCTGGTTGCACATCCAGAAGCATCTGCACGGCTGCCATCTGCTTTGCAAAGGCACTGCTGGAAGTGGCACCACGGATATGTCACACCCCTGTGCAGTTTAAACCCCCAAAGTAGCAGGTCCCTCCACAGCCGTGGGTCCAGCGGCTGGTGCTGAGAGGGGCTGGGCTGTTTCACAAGCCAATGTCGCCCTCTGTCGTCCTCTGGTTGCCACCCGCAGGAGCTCAGGGACCGCAGCAGCAACTGTGGATGGAGGGATGGATGGATGGAGGGATGGATGGATGGATGGATGGATGGAGGGATGGATGGATGGATGGACGGACGGACGGACGGACGGACGGACGGATGGATGGATGAATGGATGGATGGATGGATGGATGGGGGATGGATGGATGGAGGATGGAGGAATGGATGGATGGATGGAGGGATGGATGGATGGATGGATGGATGGATGGATGGATGGATGGATGGATGGATGGAGGGATGGATGGATGGATGGATGGAGGGATGGATGGATGGATGGATGGATGGGGGATGGATGGAGGATGGAGGAATGGATGGATGGATGGAGGGATGGATGGATGGATGGATGGATGGATGGATGGATGGATGGATGGATGGATGGAGGCTCCCTCAACTGTTGCAGAAAGTAGCCTCACAAAATTTGGAAAGAGGTGAGTCACCCTGTGCCTCCTTTTGCACACTGTGAACAAAATTATAGAATCCCGGAATGGTTTGTAAGGGACATTAAAGACTATCCAGTCCCCCATGGGCAGAGACACCTTCCACTGTCCCAGGGTGCTCCAAGCCCCATCCAGCCTGGCCTTGGACGCTTCCAGGGATCCAGGGGCAGCCACAGCTGCTCTGGGCACCTTGTGCCAGGGCCTGCCCACCCTCACAGGGAACAACTTCTTACAATATCCCATCTAACCCTGACCCCTGTCAGTGTGAAGCCATTCCCCGTTGTCCTGTCACTCCAGGCTCTTGTAAATAGCCTCTCTCCCTCAGGTTCCCCCAGGTACTGGAAAGGGCCACAATTACATCACCTCAGAGCTTTTCATCTCCAGGCTGAAAAAATCCCAGTTCTTCGTCTTTCCTTGTACACGAGGTGCTCTAGCCTTTGGATCACCTTGGTGACCTCCTCAACTTCCCTCTTTCCTCCTTCATCTTCCCTCTCTCTTCCCAGAAGACCAAATAAATAAATGTCTAAAGGGGTGCTGAGAAGATGGAGCTGGACTCTGCTCAGTGGTGCTGAGCAATAGGACAAGAGGCAACAGGCACAAACTGATGTCCAGGAAGTTCCATCTGAACATGAGGAAGGACTTCTTCATTGTGCAGTGACCAAGCACTGGAACAGATTGCCCAGAGGTGTCGAGCTTTCATCGCTGGAGATACTCCAGAACTGTCTGGAGGCAGTCCTGGACAATCCATTCAAATCTTTTGAATCTGAAGCAATTACACCTTGTTGTAAGAGAACAAGTGGGAATGGGTTCAATTTGAAAGAGCAGGGTTAAATGTGATATTGCGACGGAATTCCTCCCTGTGAGGGTGAGGAGGCCCTGGCACAGATTGCCCAAAGCAGTTGTGGCTGCTCCTGGATCCCTGGAAATGTCCAAGGCCAGGCTGGACGAGGCTTGGAGACACACCTGGGATAGGGGAAGGTGTCCCTGTTCACGGCAGGGGGTGGAACAGGATGGGCTTTAATGTCCCTTCCTACCCAAACCATTCTGCGATTCTGTGCCATGTATTCTGGAATGACCCTGCTGGAGCAGGAAGGCTGAACCAGACGGACCCTTGTGGTCCCTTCCAGCCTGTCCCACTCCGGGACTCCGTGAACGGCGGGATGAACTCCAGACAAGGCCTTTTCCCGAACTCTTCCCACACCTTCCCGCGGCCCCGCCCCACCTGACCGCCCCTCCCACGTGACCGCCACCCGCAGTCCTCCTTCGGGTCGGACCACGTGGCGCCACTTCCGCTTCCGGCGCTGGCCGGCCCGTCATGGCGGCGCCCAGCGAGGCGCGGGAGCGGCGGCCGTTCGGGAGGCGGCTCCTCACCGACCCCGCCCGGCTTTTCCAGCACAATGCCTGGTGGGTGAGGGCTGCCGTCACTGTCCGCTCCAGACTGCCATCAGCCGTTCGGGGGTGCTGCCCCGCGCCCGGCAGTGGGGTGGGGGTGGTCGGGGCAGGTTCGCTGTTGGGGCCTGACCGCGGTGACCGCCCTCCTCTCCGGACGCGCCTCGAGAGACACCATTAGGGCGCGAAGCGGGCTGAGGGAGCCGTGGGTGTCGGGCCGGGCGGGGACCAGCATCCCCGGGCAAGGTACTGCCCTGTGCGGTGCTCGGGAGTGCTCGTCCCCGGGGGTCCTGAGCATTCGGGAGTGATCCCCAAGGGGTCCTGAGCACTTTGGATTGCTCCTTGCGGGGTTCTGAGTCTTGGGAACGGATCCTTTGGGAGCTCCTTATCCTTTGGGATTGATCCCCAGGGTGTTCTGAGTCTTCAGGACTCATCGACAGGGAGTTCTGAGCTGTTTTCAACCCCTCCTGAAGCAATAGCTCCCTCAGGCTCTTGTGGTTGTAGCAATTCTTTTATTGCTGTGGTTAATAAAGGTAAATTACCTGCTGTCAGAAATCCATAACCTGTCATTTCTTCAGGGAGGTTGTGCCAGGTGTGTGCTTGGAACAGGAGCTCTTTATTTGGATACAGAAGTTGTTTTAAGTCAGTTAAACATCCAAATTCTCTATTTTGCTGGGATCTGAAGGTATTTTGCATTTTTTGAGTAAATAGATCCACTTTTGGTCTCTGGCTGCTATAACTTGTTAAGAATCGGGTGTGTTTAATTTGTAATTAAGTGATATTGATATGTGTCAGCTTGTCATTCCTTCTGGGCCTGTTCTATACAAAAGGTGTGTTACTAAAGCATATCCTTAGTTTTCCTGTGGAAATTTTTAGTAATCTGTTTTTTCACAGACTTACCATTTAAGCCTTTCTTTTATGAGTTAAAATCAAAAGATTAACTCGTTCTGAGACAAGAACTGCTTCTTGGGCCTTGTATTCTGCCTTTCATTCACTTGTTTTAATGAAAAAAGGCCAAGCAAATCACTTTAATTACTCCATAGCTGTGTATGTGCATTGAAGTTATTAATAATTCTCAATGCTTTAAAGCTTCCTGCATATTTTTCTCATAATGACTTAATTTAACAGTTACCTTCCAAATAGCCCAACTGCTTTTTTTGTTTAAACTTGAGAAAGACAATGTAATTTTGTGCTGAGTGCCCTCATGGTTTTAGCAAGGATCTATTCCCTTTAAATTTGACTGATCATCCAAAATGGGACAGATCCAGGATCCCTCCTGTTTGCAGTTCCATGAGTTCTTTCAGGACTAGGACATGCATGTGCTGACTGTGCTGGGCTGGAACTGGGGACCACACCTGCACCCCTGTCCATCTGGGGGGCTCTCCAGACTTTTCCCTGTGTCTTTGTGCTGCCATGCTTAGCTCTAGTTCATCTTATTTTTCACAACAGGGATAATGTGGAATGGTCAGAAGAGCAGGAAGCCAGTGCCAGGAGTAAAGTTCAAGAGAACAGCTCACGACTATTGCCACAAGATAAACAAGGTACTTTTGAAGAGTGTCCTCTTTGTGCCAGGAATGGAACAGTCTGGCCAGAGACATCAGTCTGGTCAGAACATCAACTCCTCCCTTCCCCCTCTCCAAGTCACTCAGAAGGCATTAACATATGTTTGATAGTGGGAGGTTGAGGAGAAGGAACCTTTCTGTTCTTAGTTTACCTCTCTGTGACTCTTCCACCTTCACTAGAGACTCCTCCAGGTTGGGAGGAGTCAGATTGGGTCGAGCTTCTTTGTCATGTTGCCTATGTTAAATAATTGTTAGTTTTGTTGTCAACAAACCTCTTTGAGCATAGAGTTGTTGCCTGTGCTTATTTCTGCTCTTTAAAGCTTAACTGCTAGTAGCCAGTCTGTTTTTGCTGGCTTGCTGTGGAGTGAGCCCTGAGCTGATTTTCTCCTTAAAGGGTCTGATAATGTAGTGTCCGTATCTGTATCTACAGAGTGAACAAACTGCATGGGAACAATTTCATCAGAGAAAGAAAAATTATCTCTTTTGTTTATCCTCAGACAGACAGCAAAGGCATTCCAAGGTTTTGATTTGATTTGATTTGATTTAAAGGATACTTATCAATCTGAAATGTAGAGCTTCCCTGTCTCTGAATCAAGCTCAAGGTGCTCAGCTCTGGTTAAATCATGGTTGAAGTCATTCTGCCATGGTTAATAATGCATTTCCTCCACACCTGGTAGAGATCATCCAATCCCTCCAATGATGGTGAAATGGTTCTTTGGTGTGATAAGAAACCTGTCTGATCATGATCTTGCTCTATATACCCTGCTGAGCTCTAGGGTGGATCTGTTCCTTTTGTTCAAATTAAACCGAGTGTGTCACCCGTAAAACCACACTGGGCACTACTGGAGCTGTTGAGACACTTCCAGTTGTATTCACAATAGCAAATTTCATTACACCAAAGAGTAACCCTCCTAATTTCTTGGACTCCTTGAAGTATCCAGCAGTTTTCCATTGTGATGCCCATTGTGTTGAGTTAATTTTAAAATCTGGTTAGCATTAAAGGGTGCTGTCTGTCATGCTTTGAGAACCTATATGCAGCTAGGAAATTGTGGAGCAATTTGCTGTTGGAGCAGTTTGTCAGAGCTCCATGATGTATTTCCCAGAGTGAACAATGGAGGCCAGTCAAATGTTCATAGTTTCTATTCACTGGGAAGCATGTGGAGACAATGGGATGGCTGGAAAGTAGGGAAAGCAGCCCAAGAAAACGTGCCTGAAGGGTCTGGTAGTTTAAGAATCAGGATGTCCGAAGAGGAGAACAAAGGCAGAGTATTGGTCATTATGGCTGTATTATTCTGTGGACTTCTTGGGGATGTCAGGATTTGTTCTGAAGAAGGAGGGAAGCTCTTTGGGTATGTGGAAGATGTGTCTTCTGGCTGGGAAAAGAAAGAGAAAGAAGTTCAAGTTTCTTGGTTTCCTTTTGAGGCTCCATAATTACCCCTCTTGCAATTCAGGAGGTCCGTGATTCTCTTCCAGTCCTTGTGAACAGTTACTTTTGTTTGCTTTTCTTTTGCAAAGTGAAGGGGTAAGTCTGGGCTTGGATTTGGGGGTGTGCTTTCAAAGATGAGCAGAAAGTCAGGAGTCCTTATCAGGAAAGTCTCTGGAGGAATCTGGCTTGCACACCCCCACTGTGTGGAGCATGGCACTGTGAGATAATACCTCAGAAAGGGCCTGAAACAAGTATGATAGGAACTTTTTTGGATGGAAGTCTTACTGAAAAATTAACATGGTCATATTTTCACTTAAATATGTTTCTTGTATAATCTTTGTCTGCTGGCCCTTGAATTTTTGTATTTATATTGTTACTGATCCTTTATTCAGGCCTTTGAAGACACCAGGCTCCAAGGTAAATGAGCTTTAAATAAAACTTCCCCACGTGTGGTTTGGAGTATAACAACTCTTCAATAGCACCCAACAGAATTTTACAGTAATGTAACAAAGGAAGAGCACAATGTCTTGTTCACCAGTGTAATGTGGCAATAATGTGGGCAATCCAAAATGGCTAGGCTGGAATTTTGTCCCAGCATCTCAGGTGAGTATTCCACTGCAGTTGGGCTGTCGTGGGGTTGTTGGAGATGGGCAGGAATCATGATTTGTATTTTTGTTAGGTGAAAGAGCATTTCAGCCCCAGAAGCCTTGCATATTCCTACTGCATGGGAGAAAGACAGTTCAGGACAGAGCGTGCCAGGGTTTGGATCAATAGCACTTCTTCCAGCACTGGCAGTCATTGACTTCTTCCATGCAAACAGTGAACTGACCTGGCCTTGCTCACTGTGACCTGCAGTGAGATCATGTTACAGACTTAGTGCTTGTGTCTAATATCAGGCATTAAAGTTTCCCTCAGCTTGGGGTTTAAGAACCAGGCTTTCTACAAGGAGAAAATCCTTGTAGTTGAGGCAAAGAGATTATTTTTATATATAGTCCTTTGTGCTGCAGGGATAGATCCTACTAAAAATAGACATATGACTGATTAGTGCTTCTTTGTTAAAGCCATTTTTGTCTATATTTGGCTGATGCTACATATTTTTCCAGGTGTTCTGGGTTCACTTTACTGTCTCACTTTGAAACAGTTTTATGTCCTTCAGGAAGACTAAAAAATAAACAGCAGTTTAGCTAATAATGCCCTCCAGTCATTTTTATTCAGTGATGCACTTGTTGCCATGCAAAGGTGGTTGAGGAATTACCTGTTATTGGAATGCAATTGGGATTTCTGGCTGTGGATGTTAATGTCTCTAGGTGATTCGAAGCATAGGATGCTGTAATTAGGTGTTAATTCCCAGGAGGGAGAACTCATCACATTGGTGAAGTCGCTTTGATTTGCAGCTTCCCATGGAAGAAATGTCTAGTTCCCCTAGACTGTACTTGATCTGAAATCTGTGAAAGTGTGTGGAAATAAGTTTGCAGGTGACTCAAATTTCACTTGATCATGGCTTTGTAAGAGCTGTTCCAGCTCCCTGTAATACTGATCTTGCTCCTGGAATGACCCATTTAATGTGAAAGTGCTGCTGCTCAAATTAATTCTGTTCATCTTGAGCCTGTCCACCTTAGCTCTCCACTGGTACTTTA
Organism: Trochalopteron elliotii; assembly: GCA_024734555.1. Lineage (NCBI taxonomy): Eukaryota > Metazoa > Chordata > Aves > Passeriformes > Leiothrichidae > Trochalopteron > Trochalopteron elliotii. Next base: position 305,576 of record JANPWX010000199.1, read on the forward strand.
ATGCAGTTGTCACTGTTGACTCCCCTCTTTTTAGTTCATAAATGTGTGATGCTCTGACATGCACAGAACTATGGAAAGCAAAGTTATCTGGACTGGACTGCAGCAAAATGTGGGAAATATACTGTCCTGTTACCTGGAGGGTTGTATAAATCCTAACTGAGCTTCCTGCCGGGCCTGGAGTGTTGACTAATTTTTGTGTTTGTCCACCTGAAAATAGGAGCAGTGTGTTGGAGCTTTAACCTCCACGCAGCTCTGACAAAATTCCTCAGGAGTTGTGCTTGACACTTAATGTCACCAGGCTCCAAATTAGTTGTCCCAGTGAAATGAAAAAGTTGGTGTTAGAGATGGAAGTAAACCCCAGATTTCTTTATTCCAGCCTCCTTCAAAAAGACTTTTTTTGTTGCCAGCTTTCTTTGAATCCTACCAGGAGACAGAGTCTCCTCTTCTCTCTTTTCCGTTTTTAAGTCCTAGCAAAATGACTGTGAGGACATAGGCTGAGTGTTTATGTGGGATTGCAAATTTAAAAGGTGATTTTCAGTCAGTAATCTCACTTATTACAGCAGGTTGGTGCATAGATATCTGCAGTGATCACTCATTCTCTGAACTGGTTAAACCCTGAGACCTTCTGATTTGATGCCTGGTGGTGTTTTTGCTTGTATTCACAGAGGAATATGAGGTGAATGCTAAGAAATACTGGGATGATTTCTATAAAATCCACGAAAATGGCTTCTTCAAGGACCGGCACTGGCTGTTCACTGAATTTCCTGAGCTGGCATCCAACAGGAACTCAAGCCAAAATGAAGATTCTGTGCATGGATTTAGTAACACAGAAGAATCCAAAAATAAAGGGCTGGGAAGCTGTGAAAATGACCATTGTTCATTGGAAACCAGGACACAGAGTCAGTTAAACCTGTTAAAAAGCCCACCTGCAGGCCACACAGAGGAGTTGGCTGCACAGAAAGACAGTGAGCTGAGTCAGAGTGACGGGGATTACCCAGGATCAGCTGCATCTTACCGTATATTAGAGGTGAGAGATGTAAATCAAAGTCACACATCAAAGCCTCCCTTGTGTCAGTGTGACTGGGACATAAAAATGTGTATCACTGCCAAACAGCAAGGGAGCAGATGATTGCCTTCAGTCAGTAAAATGCGAAAATCAGAGGATAGTTTAGAACTTATCTGTTGGGATTCTTTTGGTTCAGATGCTGAATTGGCAGAGCACAAGGACCATAAGTTTACAAATTTAAAAGCCAAACGATTGCTATCAGATGTCCAAACAAGCATTGAAGAAGTTGTTTCTTCTACTCTGTATAAAGCTTTCCCTTGTCATTTATCTTTTGCATGTGTGTGCTGACTCCTGTTTGCCTTGGGAGGTGTGAAACAAAGCAATGTAGCCAAAAATGTAAAGATGCTCTTGGGTTTGTTCCTTAGGGGCCTTGTGATAACAGGAAATCTCAGACTGATACAGGCTTTGCCCCAGAGGAGTTTGTGGCAATTGTAAATACTGGACTGCAGACAGCTGGTTGTGACCTTTTGCTCTGCCACCTCTAGTTGTTCAGTGTAGATATTACTGGATTTGTTTAATACTTAGTATTATATAAAAGTCCTGCCCTTCCAGGGAGAGCTAGTATGAGCTGTCCTTCTGATTTTTGAATTTAATCTGACACTTTTAAGATTTCCTCAGATTTTGGTATTCTCAATGTGCCTTTCCTATCTCACCTGAGCAGTTTAACTAACATCTGTCACTGCAAATCCTCTGTTGTGTTTTCTGCTCAGTCCGTTTCTATTTTACTTATTTTTTGAATATTCAGAGGCAAATTCCCCAAACCCAGTTGTGTGAGCCATCAACTCTTCAAATGGGAATAAGCAGAAGGAATAATTAGAGTAAAGCAAACTTAACTTCTCTGTTGCTCTGATTTTCTATGGAAGTGAATGTAACTCGTCCATGGCCTTTTGCAGTGTTTCAGTGACTCGTACTGGTTGTTATGTTTGGGTTTGCAGCAAAAACAGCTTTCAGAAGAGTAACAACAAGCTTGTTATTAAAATTTCAACAAGAGCTTGCTTAGCGTTTTCCCACACGTGTAATCCTGTCCCTCAGACCTTAACACGCTCAGACCTTGCAGGGACACTTCAGAATGGTCACTGCCATGCTCAGCTTTACTCATGAGTTGCTCTTCATTCCATGGCTGTAGACAGATGATTGAAAATTATCTGCATGATGTGCTGAAGGAATTATTTTCACTGTATGCATCTGCTCTATTTATGCAGGTTGGCTGTGGGGCTGGGAATACAGTCTTCCCAATTTTACAAACCAACAAGTAAGTAGTGACAAGACAAGAGGAAATGGCTTCCCACTGCCAGAGGGCAGGGCTAAATGGGATATTGGGAAGAAATTGTTCCCTGTGAGGGTGGAGAGGCCCTGACATTGGTTGCCCAGAAAAGCTGTGGCTGCCCCTTTCCTGGAAGTGTCCAAGGCCAGGTTGGACAGGGCTTGGAGAACCTTGGTCTAGTGGAAGGCATCTGTGCCCATGGCAGGGGTGGGACTGGATGATCTTTAATGTTCCTCTCACCCTAAACCATTCTGGGATTCTGTGAAGTAATTCTCAGTAGGCTTTTACCTGCATGAGATATCAGCCTCTGAAAAAGAATTGGAAAATGTTCCATGTGTTCCTAGTTTAGACAATCTCAGAGAAAAGCCAAATGCAAATGGTATCTTTGCCATCTGCAGCTTTGGGTCATTGTGTTTTGAGCTTGGAAGCCCTTGGGTTTAGATCCAGAAAGAAAAGGAAGCAGTCAGTTCCATATGAGAATAATGGGCATAAAGGAGCAATGGAATCCATTAGATTTTGCACAGAAACTAAAGCCCAGGATTTCTGGGCTTTGTGCATTTGAAACACTCCTTAATTCCTTGATATAAATGATGAGTTTCTTTGATTTATTGCAGTGACCCAGGCCTGTTTGTTTATTGCTGTGATTTTTCTACAACAGCTGTGGATCTTGTCCAGGTAATCTCAATGGTGACTTATGAAAATGTGGGAAGTATCTGGGACCAATTGCCCATTAACACAAATCTATTCCAGCTGCCAGTGACTCTCTGGCTGTGCTGGCAGCTTTCTGGTTTTAGCCAGCCCTGGTGCTGACCCTTGCACTGGGAAATCTGGAAAATGAGCCATCAAAGATTGTAGAAATTAGGGAAGTAAAATTCTCAAAATGTCACATTGGCAGCAAACAAGTCAGCCAGATGTTCTTCCCCTGTGGTTGGCAGTACTTTTCTCAATACAGTGTTCTTTTAGCTGAGTAATTTGAAAACAAACTTGAACCTTGAAAACATTCAGGCTATTTTTTAACAGGAACTGAAGCCAATTTTGGTTTGTGTGTGTGTTACTGTCACCACAGTTCTGGGAACATGGTCTGATTGCTTCTGCACAGGCAGCTGAAGAGAGATCATGTTTGTGGAGCAGGAGGCTGGGATTTAGTCAAAGGACAATATAACTAATAAATTTCAGATCAAGGCAGAACTGAGAATATATGAAGTATCAAATGCAATCAGTCACTTCCTGACATGAGAGGGGAGCATAGCACCAGAGACAGCATCCATTTCCTCCTCTGGATGTGACACAAGTGGCTTCTGCAATCTGTAGCAGTAGATTTAAAAAAATATGCAACTTGTAAAAGATGTCTAAATCTGATTTATAAGACTGTAACTTTAGGCAACCAAGCTTGATTTTTGGGATATAGGGAATATCTGCTTGTAGGTGAAATGAATATTGATTTCAGTGAGGCAGAGAGGTGCCCTGACACTCATTTATGTAAAAGTTTCCAATTTATCAATATAAATCCCTCACTTCTTAGTGAGAGTTAGTGGAAATTCTGATCTTAAAATTGCAATATCAGTTTGGCAGGTTTTTTTAGTGTTGATTGTAACAAGACCAAAAACATTTGTAAATCTCCTGTGTATAAGTATTTTTTCACATTTCCCACCTGTTCCTTGCCTGACCAAGGAACATACCTGACACAGAAGTCCAGTGAGGCTGAAACAGATCTCTGGACACACCTCTTGATAATGTGAAAGTTAAAATACTCCATATAATACTAATAATCCAGGTGGTCCAACTAGTACTGAGATAAGGGTCTGCTACTAATGTTCTTAATTTCTTTCCCTCAAATACAGAACAATGCAGAATATGATACTTCTCGCTGCTTTGCATTTGTCCATGACCTGTGCAATGACCAAAGTCCTTTCCCAATGCCAGAGGAGAGTCTTGACATTGTTATTCTTATTTTTGTCCTCTCAGCAATTCTCCCAGAGAAGTAAGTTTTAATAATTCCTTCTGATTGCAGAAGATAATTCTTCTACAGCTGGAGTTCTTTAATAATCTCCTATCAAGCAAAATTAAGTTTGTTCTATTTGTGGTCCAGTTTTCCATGAAGCCTCAGAAAGTGAAATTTGAAGGTATTTGCTATTGTAACCAGTTCTGGCAGAGGATAGAGTGATTTTAAGTGGCTACAGGTGATTGTTGCTGGGGTCACTGTTCTGAGCCCCAGGCACACTGAGCACTCACTTTGGAAAGTATTCTGCTGGATTTTCAGACTCAGAGGGTAGATGAATTTCTCACATGGGAGGTGGCAAGAAGGAAGGGTTCAGGTTCAGACAAAAGGTAAGGAAAGTGCTATGGTCTTAGTGTAATAATTGTTACAGCCTACACTAGTCTCTTTTTTTGTTCCTTTTAGTTTTACTTCACAGCACTTCTCTTCAAGCTTGCTTGTTACTTGTTTTAAAGAAACAAGTGGAGATCCTTTTGTAATCAGTAATAGAGAGCAGCTAATCCCTGCTGTGGCAGGATGCTATCCTTGTACGCAAAAAAGCAAAATCAGGGAATGTCAAAAGTAGAGGCAAAATAAAACTAACCCACCATGCTCTGGGAGAGCTCAGAATGCTGCTCCTTTGGGTAGCTCTTTATGTGAAGTTTAAACATGTAGAACTTTATTTCATCTTTTTGGAAGGAAGCAAGCATGATTTTGCAGCGTGTTGAGCACTCCTGGTTTGTTCTTCTTTCAGGATGCAGTGCATTGTGACCAGACTGAGTCGCCTTCTGAAACCAGGGGGAATGATCTTGTTACGAGATTATGGACGTTATGATCTCGCCCAACTTCGGTTTAAGAAAGGTATTTCCTTTTTGCTGGGAACTCTTGCCCCATCACTAGCAGATTCTGCTTCTCTGGAGCTGTGTCTGCCCTGTTTGGAGGGAGCTCATTAATTCCCCAAAGCACAATGTGTGCTGGAGAAGTGCCTGTTGTTGGATGGCAATTGTTGATTTTTAAGTGATCACTGGTAACCGTTTTTATCCGTCTTGCCCTTAGGTCAATGCCTGTCTGATAACTTCTATGTGAGAGGTGATGGCACCAGAGTCTATTTCTTCACACAAGGTAAGAGACCAGAAACATGCCTCTGACCATCGAAAAACATCCTTCTGACTCTCCTCACTGCTTCTTGTCCCTGTGCCCTCCAGTTTGGCCACTAGATCTTGCCAGCCTCTTTCTTGCAACACTGTGAAATACTAAGTATCTCTCAATAAAACAGTGGCCTGGGCTTGTCAGCTCCGGGTGCGGGCATGGCATGGTCAGTTCCTTAGTGGAAAATCCTTCAAGAGGAAGACTGGTGTGTTTGCTACCCTGGGAAGGGTGGGATGGGAGGAGCTCTCCTTGTATATTTGCTGCAGACGATGGAGGGAAATGGAACTTAGTGGAACTTCCCTTAATTTTCCCACTCTCCTCTAAGGAAATCAAAAGGGTGTGGTTCAGTGTCCCTATTGTATTAGGGATGGCTAAATAACAGCACACAACATGCTTCTCAGAAGACTAGAGCCTCATGTATTGTACATCACATCCTTTTGTAGACAGTTGCAAGAGAGCAAGACATGATTGGTCCTCAAACCAGCACCTCAACATTATTGGCTAATTATAAATAACCTCTCTTCATAAACACCTTGCAAGTAAACAGCTAATTCGAAACACCAGCTGCAAAGATTAATTCCTTCTCACAGTTCCAGTGTGGGAAAGTTATGTGGCTTGCTTTCCCACAAACTCTGCTGCTGCTGCCTGATACTTAAAAATCTCTCTTCTCTGACCTGGCTGTCAGTATCCACAGTTCAGCATGGAACTGAGGCAGCCCCTCCAGTTCTGCTGCTGCTTGCTATTAGCAGCAGTTGTTATTCTCCCGGTTTATCACCAGCTGCACCTCCAGTCCCTCCACTACAGGCCTCTGTGCACAGTCAGTTCTAGAGCAGTGGCACAACTGAACTGTTCCCCACTGCATGAGTCTTGTTTGGCACAACAAAATTAATGTTTAATGCATGTTTGGCAAACACCCCACAATGGAAAGCATCCAATAAAGGAGCACAAGTTGAGACCTGTCAGCCTTTTCCTACAGAAACTTCAGACAAACCACGTGCTCTGGGAGTAAGCTCTGCTGCTCAACAGGATTGGGGCGCTGTGAGACTTATTTGCTTAGTCAGGAATACCTGCCAATGGAATTGTTGAAGCCTCAAGGGCTCTTAGTGCTTTAACTGGGCCCCAGCAGGGTGTGAGTTTTAAGGATTTTTTTTTTTCCCAAATTTAACCTTAATGAATCCCATTCCTCTCCAGCCTAGGCAGCACAGATCTTACTGCCACTGTTTAAAAGCATAGGTCTGATCCTGCGCTTTGCCCTTGTGGACTCTGAAATTCCTCTGGGCAGGAGGGAAGGAGTGGCTCTGTCTCAGCTTGCCAGAAGATGCTCCTTATTTGGTTACTAGAAGCAGTACCCATTTTCAAAAGTGCTACTGTTTTCTTTTTCAAGTCTCTATAGTTCTAGATGTACTCCAGATAATGTTTTTCGACTTTGCTCAAAGGGAAGCTTGAGAAACTGTGATGTTAAACTCCCCAATAAAGTAGTTAGGTCTTGTTTGATCATTTCCCTGCCAGGGTGAGACCATGGGTTTCCTCTGGCCCATCTTTCAGCTTAGCTTAGCCCTCAGTGTGAGCAGGTATCAGTTGAAGAAAAGCTATGGTCTCCTCAGTCTCCTCCTCTCTGCTTCCAGATGAATTAGATCATCTGTTCACCACAGCTGGGCTGGAGAAGATCCAGAATCTGGTTGATCGGCGATTGCAAGTGAACCGTGGGAAGCAGATGATGATGTATCGGGTGTGGATCCAGTGCAAGTACTGCAAACCCACCCCCCTTCAGCCATGAGGCATGTGGATTTTGGGCTGGAGCCGCTTCATCTCCTTCTGGTGACATATGTGTGATGCAGTTCTGCATACCCAGGACCTCAGTGCCTTGTTCCATGCCTGGCATCAGTTCAAGTGAGTTTTGCTAAGGACAAATGCCCTGAGAGTAGAACAAGCAGTATTTTAGATGTTGTAGAATCACAGAATATACTGAGTTGGGAAGGACACGTGAAGATCAAGTCCAGCTCCTGGCTCTGCACAGGACATGCCAACAATCCCACCCCATGCCTGAGAGCGTTGTCCAAACCTCCTTGAGTTCTGGAAGCCTTGGGGCCATGACCATTCTCTGAGGAACCTGTTCAGTGCCCAACCACCCTTTGGGGCAAGAACCTTTTCCTGATATCCAGCCTAACCCTCCCTGGACACAGCTCCAGCCATTTCCTCGAGTCCTATCCCTGGTCAGGAGAGTGAAGAGATTGGTTTCTGCCCCTCTGCTGTCCCTCAGGAGGATGTTGAAGATCCCAGTGAGGTCTGACCTCAGTCTCCTCCAGCTGAACAGTACAAGTGCCCTCAGCTGCTCCTCATACAGCTTCCCCTCAAGGCCCTTCACCATTCTCATGGCCCTTCTCTAGTGGCTTAATGTCTTTTTTGTATTGTGGTGCCCAAAACTGCCCCCAGCACTTGAGGTGACGCTGCCCCAAAGCAGAGCAGGACAATCCCCTGCCTGACCAGGAATGCTTTACCTAATGCTCCCAGAACACAGATGTCCCTCCTGGCTGCCAGGGCACTGGTGACTCATGTTGAACTTACCATGGACCAGGACTCCTGAGTCCCTTCCTGCCAGCCTCATTCCCCAGTCCATCCACACATCCAGGGTTGCCCCTTCTCACATGCAGAATCCAGCACTCTCCATTTTTGAACTTCCCACGATGGGTTATTGCCCATTTTTCTAATTTGTCAAGGTCTCTCTGCAGTCCCTGTCTGCCCCGAGAGACTTGACAACTCCTCCCAATTTAGTGCAGACAGCAAACTTACTTAGTATTCCTTCAAGTGCTGCATTCAGGTTATTAATGTGGATGTTGAAGAGCACAGGCTTGAGAAGGGAGCCCTGTAAATGTCATACTACTGGTCTGAGTTTTAAAAATTATTTATGGTTTTAACCTAAATAATGGTGTCTTACAGGAGGTGAGCAAGTTGAGTAGCAACTTGTTCATACTCCAGATTTCCACATGAAACAGGAAAGCTCTGACCTTATCTGTTTTGTGTACTCTTGTCTTGGGAACAAACATAGGAAGGATAAATCTGCTCTTCCCTGCATCTGCTCACTGATATGAATCCCTTGGCCAGCTTATCTCATGCAGCTATTTCCTAGTCATTCAGGTGTGTGCCAATCCATGGGTTAAAATACATTGATCTGAGGGCAGGAACTGAGACTATGTGAGTCTTTCTGTTCCAGCTTTCCCTGGATGCCTCAAGGTGTGGAGATAAAACCTGTGGAGAAAGCAAATGCTGCTGCTCTGCCCTCACTGTCCACAGGGATGTCCTTCCAGGGAACCAGCACACAGTAGCTCAGTTGCTGTAAATTCCTCTCAGGCAGGGTTCAGGTTTTCAAAAGTTGGGTGCTGATGCCGGTTTTGGGGCACCTTCAGAGTGCAGCAGATCAAAAGTAGCTAACAGGACCCGGGTTTATAAATAATTACCTGCGTTTTCTACTGGCTGCAGCTCCTGGGTCACAAACTGCCCTGTCATGGTGATATGCTAAACCCAAGCAGATGAGACACTTTGTTTGATCTGAAATCTGCAGGATGTTTAATTTTTGCACTCTTGTTTAATTTCTTAGAGGAAGCCAACACTGTGGCTTTTGAAAGGCATTTCCCTGTCTCTGACAGTAAATACCTTTTATCTCAGCTTGTTTTCTTCTGTTATTTTTAGGGAGTGCTGCAACAGGTATTAGAATAAGTTTTGTGCTTTTCAGTGGGGTTTGATTCATATAAATCAGGCTTGCAAAAACCTCAGGTGTTTGTGTGAGCCTGGGCCACCATTAGGGAACTGCAGTTTTCTTCTCCTATTACAAGTCTCACTAGTGCCTTCCCTTCAGTTGCAGAATAAAAAGCCTTGGCTGGTATTTCTTGCCTTATTTTAGTTCATGAAGCATCAAAATGTGTTGTGTGTGTCCTGCTGGCTGAAGTGCAGTTCCCCTGTATTTTGTTAGCCAGACATTTGTATTTGGAGCTTGATGTTGTCACCTCTAGAGCCACATAGGTTATGAAATAACTGCCATCTTGAACCAGAGGAGAGAGGGTGTGCTAGTTTGAAAACAAACCAACGGGAGATCCCAGTTCAGAACTACAATTTAATAGGAAAATTAAAATAAAGGCAGGAAACACTGGCTTAACCTGGCTTAATCCTGTTGGTCAGGGTGATGGTAGCCATCCAATTAAATGGTGGCTGCAGTCCTCTTGAATTGATAGATGTGGTTCTGTTGAAGCAGTGATCCTGTAGAAGGGTCTGGTCTTCCTCTGAAGGTCCAGTGGTGCTTATGGAGCTCTTGTCCTCTGGCAATTCAGTAGGTAAGGACTGCCTGTGGTGTTCCAAAGCTCAGATTATATCCAGGGAGGAATGCTTGGTTCCTCCCCCTGGGCAGAGCATCTCACAATAGGATGATGTAATTTTATGAGTCATGCAGTAAGGCCTTGAATGCTCATTAACAGAGAGATGTCCCCCAGAGGGAGTTATCAAGGATGTGTCATGGAAGAGATAAAGAACACTGTCCTACCTGATTTCAACAGCTTATGAAGATGGTGATAGAACACATACTTTTGGTTACATCCTACATTGTAACCCAAGACAAGGGGTAAAAAGCTGAGGAAATGTCATTGCTGGTTTTGGAGAGCCTGCAGGAGCCCTGGAGAGATGGACCAGGAGCACCCTAATTTGGGAAGCATTGGAAGGGACTGGGCAGTACTTCCTGCTGGGCTTGTGGCAGCATCATGAGTTCCTAACTTCCACGTCACTGTGTCATCCTACAGGTATTGTTTTGTCTGCTACCTGAAGGCTTCTGGGTCATGGACATTTCAGCCCTCCCTGGGAAAGGTAACCCAGGGAATCCATTCACACCATACAGGAATGGAAATGCAACATTTCTTTTTTGTATATATTTCTTTTAAATAATGTTGAATCAAATCAAATTATTTTTGGGGAGGAATGGAAGTCAAATAACTGGGAAGAGAACTCTCGTTCAGTTTGTAGTGTATTTTCTAAAGAGCCAAGAACCTTTCCAGCATCTACAAATGAAACAGGAGGAGATAAAGCATGTCTCTTCTGAATCACATTTGTCTTCTGCTGAGCACAAGCCTGACCCACCCCAGAAGCTCTGCAGTCACTGCGGTGTTTTCATGCTGAACCTACAAAGTCTGGTTCCCTGGCAAGGCTGAGGCCTTAGGCACGATCTAGGCAAAACACAGCTCAAGTCCTCTGGCAGCAGGTGAGCAAGCTGCATATCCAGGCACAGAGTCAGGCTTAGCAAGAGCCCTGTGAGCATTGGACCCAACGTGACTCGCGTAACCACCTCAGTGACAGACCTCCTTTGTGTAACTGGGGCCTCAGGCAGTTCCCTGGGATCCTTTCTCTCTTGGTCCCTGAAGGAAGACCTCCTCCCAGGATAGCTTTATTTCTCTGAAAGAGAAATTATTGGGGTACACAGTCAGCATAATTAGTGTGAATTAAAGTAATTTGAAAAATGCCTTATTAATCATCCAAAGGCTTGTAAGCAGTGCAGGAAAATATGTTTTTAATTATAAATATGATTTATGTAAAGTTGATGGACTCCCCTTTAAATTCAAACTCCTGAATGGGAGAAAATGAAGGCTTATTTGTTTGTGTTTTCAAGGCTATATCCCAGTTGCCTGGTTTTAACTTGGGCTTCAAGCAAAAACTTGTAGCCCTGTGAGCCTGGAGCCGTTGCAGTGGCTCTTTGCCTCTCTTAATGCTCTTAGTTCTGCTGGAGTATTTAAGCAGTCACTCAGCAGGGCCCATGCTGTTCAGACGTGCTTTTGTTTCCTGTCCTCTTCGTGGTGTGCAGAAAGCAACAAGTTAATGGCCTTGAATTGAGCCAGGCCTCCTACAGACAGAGACTGTTCGAGCTTCCTTAACTAATCCCTGCCAGCTCCTGTTCTCTCAAGAAGCTGGTGCTCTCCCGCCACTCCAGGCCTTGCCTCCCACACAGCTCTGCTCAGGTATCTTGGTCCTGACTTGCAGCAGTTGCTGCCATTCCCACCTTGGGCCTGCTGAGCAGGCTGGGTTGTTCAAGTTTCCCAGCATGTTCAAAGGAAATCTCCAAATTGACTCTTACCATGCTGAAAAGACAGGTTAAGTGCCATTAGTGTTTTGGGGTTTTTTTCCCCCCTCTTCCTTCTTAGCAGACTAAGGTTAAGTCTAAAACCTTGCTGGGCGTTTCTGCTCTGGTTTTGTTCCCAGCATTCCAAGTCTTGTGGTCTGTGGCTTACAGGCAGTGCCAGCGTGGCCTGATGAACCTCCCAAGCACAAGAGATGATTTCATAGCACTTCACATGCACTGCCCTGGCCGTCTTGGAGCCAAGCATTGTTGCACTTCAGAAAATCTGGTCCTGCCTCTTGCCAGAAGATGGTGGATTTCCTTGGAGATTCACAGAATATTTTGGCTGGAAGGGAACTTTTATCATCACCTATTGTGACCCCTCACATAATCCTTTCATGCAAGGATAATGCCATCAATCCTGAGACTTGCATTTGGACTTGGAGCTAGTCCTTCAGAATGGACTTTGATCCAGCCATGGTGCTGAGGGCTCCAGTGAAGGGCAAAGAAGCTTTTGCCTCCCCAGGTATATCATTCTTCCTCAGAGCATTGTGGTTTCACAGATAGGCTATGAATTGGGAGGCAGGAGGAAACAGGGGAGGTGATGTGGGCAAGGGGCTGGGGAGTATTTCTGAGGCTGTCACTTCAAAATTAAGTAAATTGTAAATTCCACTGGAAATCAGAGCTTTCACAGGATCTTCCTGACAGCACAGCAAAGTGAGAACAGCAGTTATCCATAGTGATTCAGATTATTAAAACAGTGGTCATCAAATTCTTCTGACCAGGGGCATGTGAGATCAGCCACAATTGTCTTCTCTCCCAACTGATTCTGCTCTGTCTTCTTCAGGTATGCCACCACCAGTTCTAATCTGCAGTAAGTTTTAGAGCTCTGGGATGAATGAGAGCTGATTATTTTCAGTAGGAAAGAGGCATGAGCACAGGGAACCTCCCTGTGCACACACCAGCAGCTTTTGGCACTTCATTGTAACAAAAGCTGGAATAGCTTCTTGCTGTCATTGGTGTTGGGATGAGCTCTGGCTTGTCCCCACTGGATTCCCTACAAGAATTGCAGACCCACACTGAATTTAACTATTCTTCTGGAGCACTGCTAAAAGATACACAGGTTTTACTGCCTAGAATTGAGGATGGGGCTGCAGGGATCAAGTTATTACAGGATTTGGGGACCATCCTTCCATCTCTAAACACAGATTAAGGGAAACTGAGTCATGCAGTCTTTGTTCTGATCAGTCAGCAGAATCTGATTTGTCAGTCAGAGATGTGCCACCATTTTTGGTTTGTTGCCACAGAGGAAAATAAGTCCATGAGGGAGGATGACACAATCAGGATCACTTTTACTATAGTAACTGTTCCTCGACGGGGTGCTTGGCACACATCCTTGTGTGTAGTGTCCCTAGACACTGACTTCAACAGAAGTTCTGATTTTAACAGTGTTTCAGGGCAGGATAGAAATTACCAGAAAAACAAGGATTAGAAGGAATATTTGGAGGACCCTCCTGCAAAGTGAGGTGCTCTGGAGGAAAAGGAGTTGTCAGCTCTGTGCTTAACCAGCAAAGCTCTGGAGTTCATGCTTTTAGCTCTCACTGAAGGCAGTAAGTTTTTGTCTATAACTGCCTGGTTGAATGGGAGCTTGTGTTGCTTAAAAAGTGGGACACATTGCAGGAAATTACCCTTGTAGGCAGCCCTGAGTGCTAATCTGAAATAAATAGGGTACAGTATGAGCCAGAAGAGCATGAGCCAGGCCTGGACACTTGGCTGGAACACAGGCAGGGAAAGGCAAGGGAATCTGAGTCATGTGTGCTTCTGCTTTTCCCCCCTGCCCAGGGATTGTATGGCATGGCAGTTGTCATGCCGGTGAAGGCTTTTATTCTTGGTCTTTGACCTGCAGTGGGATGAACAGGAAATAGTAGTGGTTGGAAAGCAGTGATGGCAAAGCTCACTGGCAAGTCTTACATGTCAGCACCTGCCAGCAGCTCCCAGCCTGTTGGCTGTTTCCAGGAAAGAAGAAAATCTTAGGGATGTTTGGACCCTGCTGTTCTGAACTGTGCTCTCTGGTGTTAACCCCAAAAAACCCTCACTGCAAGCACCAACATAGCATGGGAACAGCATCTTGATTTTAGGGTGGAGTTTGACTGATGTATTCAGGTTGTTTTGCTGTCCAAAGGACCCTTGTAGCTCTTGCAATTTCATATTACATGGAAGTTAGGGAGTTCTGGGGGATTGCCAGATCTTTGGAATATGAAACTTACTTTCAGCTCTTGTGAAGCAAGAAGCTGCTGTTGGCAGTCCCTGGTCACAGAGGGCCAGGCTCACACCTCGGTGCTGTGTGTGGAACATGAGGGGATCTGCTCAGGTGTAAGGAGAGAGGTGCCAGCCTTCCCCGGGGTCACTGGATGTGGCTTCCCCCACCTGGCAATTAAATTGCCTGATCTCCCCTCAGACTTCTCCTTCATCCCTGGGACCATGCTCAAGGGATGCTGCATATCCCCCTCACCTGGGGAGCAGTATCTGGGCAGAGCCACCTTACTGTAGTCTGTAAGTACACAGCCACATGGCTTTTTCCACCTTCATGGTGCCAATGGTGGATGTGAAGAGATCAATGGAAGTTACACAGAAAACTAAATCTGGCTTTTCCACAACTGCAAGTGACTTCTTCCCTACTGAGATGAGCGTCGTTGGGAACATTGGAATGTATTTGCAGACATTCACAAAGAGGCTGAATATACTTAGGAAAAAAGTGTGTGCAGTAACTCTGCTTTTACAATAAGATGTTGATTTAATTTTCCTCTTACACAAATCTCAGGGTAGTTTATCTAATTAAGGCTTTCCAAAGCCCTGTAAGGTAGAGTGTTATTATGTGTAACAAATGAGGCAGGGACTCAGACCAGCAGGGAATCTGAATTGTTTATTGGAAGAAAGGAGCTGGTTTTGTACACTGTTTCAAGACACAGTATTTCCTTACATGGTAATTCTCACTAAGCGACCTATCCTACATCGCCAGGTCAGCAACATGCTTTCTTAATGTCCTTCTGTGGGGTGATATGCACTGTTCACTTGTCTGTCAGCTTCAGGCAGGCTCCTCTCTGCAGGGCTCTGCCTGGTGGCACCTCCTGTCCCCAAGGTCAGGTGGAGACAAGCCTCTCTGTGGGGTCATGTGCTTCTTTGTGCTCCTGTGTCCTTCTGCAGGTGCAGGCCACGGCCTGCAGCTCAACTCCATCCTGTCTCTTCCCACAGTTATGCCCATTTTATGCAGGAGAAAGAGAAGCAGTGGGCAAACCAGGTTGAGAATAAAGTCTTCCTGTATTCTGGGAATCCAAGAGTGAGCAAGGACAGGGAAGGACTTGCTGGCACATTCTGGAGAATTGCATTGTTTCAGGTGCTTGCAGAACCAGTGGATGTTTCCAGTACTGTGTGCTTTACCATCTCAGGTGTTCCTTTCCTGCCTGTGAGCCTTGTTTCCCCTCGGCTGGGCCATGATGGCTGCACAGTTCCGGGAGGCTGCACAATTCCAGGTGCCTGCATACAGCTGCCTTCCTCCTCCAGCAGCAGGACATGCCTTGGATGCTGTGGATCAGGGCTTTGAGGCTGCTCATGGCTTGCTGCATCTGTGCAGGCTGAGTGACCTGGATGCTTTCCTACTGGGTTTGGGTATCAAAGCCTCCCTAATAGGATACCTGAAGGTGTAGACAGAGGGAGGGGCAGGAACAACCTCAGAGATAAACTCCATTGTGTGGGAGGGTGGAGGCTCTTGGAATGGCCTCAGGAAGGAGTCAGGCAGTGGCATGTTTTCTTTGAGGCACTCAAATACCAGTTTTCTCCCTAAGGAAAATGAGGAAAGACACTTTTAGTGTTCTAGTGTGGCAGAAGCCCTACCTTTAATAGACAAGAATCCACACAAGGGTGATGTGTTCTGAACGCCCCAAGCCTAGAAAAATTTTCACTGGCAGCTCGTGCCTCATTAGGTCTAACAGAATCTGGTGTGCAGACCAGGATTGGCCTCTTCAGGATGTGATGCCTGGAGATGACATCCCCTGGTACTAAAATCTTAAAAAGCCTGTTGAGTGTTGTACTCCTGTGAGTTTTGGTTGGGTTTTTTTTTCCTCCAGTGCTGTAAAATGTTTGGGTTTGAGATCACTCATGCCAGCTTTTACGTTCTAAAGGTTCAGGCTATTTGTTGGGTTTTTTCCAGTCCCCAGCTGGCTGTGTCCCAGTATCACTGAAGAATCTCAGGTCTTCTTTTGTGTACCTTATATCAGTAGATTTCCAGACCTTGTGGCAGTACAGAAATGCTTGGGAAAATGCAGTTAGTGTATTCCACAAGCCTGGAAAGCAGAGGCAAAGAAAACTCACTGAAAACACATTCAAAACATGAGTCTTGACTTCGGACATTTCATCTTTTCAAAACTGAAGGCAGAAGGAACTTGTTATGTGCTCTGTTAAATCTCTATAGAATCTTCCCCAATTTTGGTCTAATCTAACCTGTGGGTTAGCAGAGAGGCTGTGGTGGGAAGGCAGGGCTTGCTGCTGTTTTGCTGAGCCTGTGGGAGGGGGAGCTCCAAGCTCTGGCTGAATCCAGTGACAAAGAAAATGGCTGTGACAGCTGAGTCGTTCTTCAAAACATGATACAAGTACTGTGTACTAGGGATATTACTGACATCCAAGGGGGCTGAGACAAGAAGAGGAAAGCTACCACAGCAATGTAATCAGAGGCATTAACACTGCTTGATGGCACACCTGGTGAGCAGGATGTGCACAGGAGTGATCTGACAGAGCTGATGGTGGAGGAGAGCTGGCTTGTCCTCATGGGTGAGATAATGTTTCGTCAGCCATGTACATACTTTGTTGCTCATTACCAGCTCCTCTGAAAGGACCAGAGCTCTGAAAAAAGTTTATGAAAAGAAGGGAAAACAGAATAGTTTCATGCATCACTCAGGTGTGGGCTGGAAGGAGGAGTTTTCCTGAATGATAATTCTTTGAGGTCCAAATAGTCTCTTTTTTTGCTGGGTCAGAATGTGAAACACACAGAAATTGCTCCCTAACTGTAATACAATGGGGAAAATCAAACTGAGGTCAACAGAATCTTGATCTCTAACCTTACATTGTTTTAGTTTTTAGGCTTTATAAGCTTTCAGAAGTAGTATCTTAGAAGTTGACAGAATTTTTAATTGAATCAAAAAGTTTCCTGTACAAAATAATGAACTATTTACATATTCCAGCCACTTTGAAGAGCAAGTCTTTCCCTGTAATAACAGAAACAAACTGACCTTTTCTGACAAACTGACCAGAAACACATTCCAAAAAGGTAGGTTTTCTTATTAAAAAAAAAAAAAAGGCAACAACAACAAACAAACAAAAAAACAATCCCCAAATAATTAAAAAAAAAACAGTCCACCAACTCTCTGCTAAGTCCAAACCTGGGGGATCAGCTCCCAGCAGAGAAGATGTCATAAAAAATAGTCCAAGTGTGATGTAGCAACACTGATAATTAAATTTTTACCTGAGAGACCTTTGCTGTTCCAGGGAGCACAATCTCAGATGTGCTGGCACAGCACAGTTGAAAGTGTTGTAGCAGGCTGGGCTATGCAGTGCATCCCCATTCAGAGGTGTGTCCTGATGGAATGTAGGAGGAAAAAGTTCTGAGGTCACTGATCACTGGGAAACTTATCTAGTAACTTCCTTCCTACTGTTTTCTGACAAATTTGTTGAAAACCCCTTGTACCTCCCTGTACTCTGCTGACAGCAAGTGGGGTTATTAAAGGCTGCTCTGAAATTCCTGCTTACAGCCAGAAATACAGTTACAACTTGTTGGTTCCTTCCTTCTCTGTGCCACAAAGCTGCCATGTCTGGTGTGAGGTGCAATTTTGGCATCTTGGAAAAGAAACTGCAGCTGGAAGTGTTGCTCTGAGCTGCTTTTCAGAAGATGAAGGTGGAGAGGACCATAGTTGAGTGTGCAGCAGAGGAGTGTTGGGAAGGATATGACTACAGCAGAGGATGAGCTGCTGGACATCCAGGAGCAGAGCTGAGCTAGCAGAGCCGTTGGACTGCAAAACATAAGGGCTGCCTTTCCAGAATGTGCTGAAGGGGATGTGCCCCAGTCCTGAATCTGAAAGTGAGAAGAGAAACCCCAATTATTTCAGAGGAAGGCAGGGCAGGAGAGGGGGAGTCACAGGAGGAGGATGGTGCAACCTCAGTTTATCTGTTCTTTATGAGATGTCACCACCTCCTGTTCCAGCCTGACCCAGCAGAGCCCAGAGCTGTGGCCATGGGTCCTCTGTCAGGCCTGGAACTCAGCAGTCCATCAAGGGATGTCTTGGAAAACATTCCTGGCTGCAGTGGATTCTCCAGGAGGCTCTCCCTGGGAATTTGGTCCTGCTGGAGGGAAGGAGAAGAGGGGCATTGGTCTGTGATTTCAGTGAAAACAACAGTGAGCAAACGACCATCAGGAAATGACAGAGGCCGCCCCATCCCTGAAAGTGTCCAAGGCCAGGTTGGATGGGGCTTAGAGCAACCTGGTCTGGTGGAAGATGTCCCTGCCCATGGTAGAGGGTGGGGCGGAATGGGCTTGGAGGTCTCTTCCAACATAAACCATTCTGTGATTCTGTGACAGCAAAAGTTTCTTCTGGTGGCCTACATAGAAATACTGACAGCATTGTGATGCTTGGCAATGCAGTCCCTGGCAATGCATGGAGAAGGAGAAGGAAGTGCCTGAAAAAATTAGACCAAAGTGACCTCCATCACCCCTAAAGCACAAAGGTGGGGGACAGTACCGTAGATTGGGTGTTACTGGTGTCCAATTCATGCCTAGCACTCTGAGGGGGTGAATTGCTCCCTTTGGAGTTGGAGGTGTTTCTAAGGGCAGTGAAGGGGAGTCCAGGAGAGCTGGGAGATTCAGTAGTCAGTCCCTTTATTGGGTGTAACAGCTCCCACAACTTCTCTCCACCCAAAATCAAACTGAAATGCACAAATGAAATTTAAACCTCCTTGAACAATGTTCACTGCAAGTGGTCCTAATTAACGTTCCCTAAATGGCTTTAATTAGCTACTAGCTGATAGAATATTTACTCAAGGATTTTTTCTTTTAGAAAAACCCACAACCCAACTCAGACACAAAACACTATTTATTTAATTATTTATTTTACAAATTCCTACCACCAGTTGTGCTGAAAATGTGACTTACAGAGCAGGAGCTGGAGTGGCTCTTGTACTGAGAAAGAAACAGATTAAAGTACAGGAGAAGCAGCTTGCACAAGCAGGCAGCACTCTCAGAGCCATTTGCTGCACTGACTTAACAAAGTACGATAAACTTGCAATTTTAAAATAACACAACTTCCCCCATTGCCTTGCAGGAGCAGTTTTTCCATGATGCTCCACCGGCTCCTTTCCACATCCCTTTTGCCAAACTAGTCAGTTCCAGTTCAGTCATAAATTGCTCTATGGCACACAGTGAAGGAGAGGTGACAGACGTCCCTCGGCATACTCAGCCCGGGCGAATCCTTCATTGAGCTCCAGGAACCTCCACTCCCATTGCTAATCCACGCCTGCCTCCCCTTGGACAGGCCTGGCCACTTCCTTTCCCAACAACCCTCTCCTACTTGTTTGCTTTCTGAAAAGCTGATTCAGCCTTGGAGCCAGCGGGTGCAACACTTGCAGCACTTTGGGTCCTGCCCCCACCACCTGCAATGGAATTGCTCCATTCCAGCCAGGACAAGCCCTGTCTTTATTAATTTTGGGGCTGTTTTCCCAACTGTGGTGGCAGCTTGGCCTTGGAAGGGCAACAGTGGACTGTGTGTCATGGGGGCTGCTGAGGCACCTGGCTTGTGTCTCACACATGATATCTCACACTTGTTGGATCAGCCCTGAACCACGGGCCTGGTCTGTTCCAGGTGGTGTTCCCTGGGGGCAGGGATGGAGTAGGGGTGAGTTGGGGGGTGCTGAGGTGCCCTTGCACCCTCCCTTGGGGGAAGGGGGGTGTGCAATTGCTCACGGGTGTGTAAGATGGAGACTGGAGAGGACGTGAAGTACCGGGGGGTACATGGATGTCATACCTGCACTCTCTCTCTGCGACATCCTGGGGCAGGGGGTAGGTCAGCCTCTGTTCCCCGGGTGGTGACATCTCCCTAGGCCTGCCCTGCCCCTGTGCCCTGGCTGGATCTGACCTCCTCCTTGTGCCTGTCACTTCCCAGCACCCTCTGGCCCTACTAGGACCCTGACCCTTGCTGCCTCACCACCTCTGATTGCCCCCTGCCCTGGCCTTGCTGACCCTCAGCCCTGACCTCACCCAACGCTGAATCCGTCCCCCCACCTTGTGCCTTGTCACCTCATTCCTCCACCACCCCACAGTCCACCTTGACCTTCTGTTGCCCCCCAGCCCTGTTGTGACCACCCTCCATACCTCCTGCATCCCCCAGACCTGCCCTGACCCCCAGGCCCTTCTGATCCCGCCTTGTGCCTACCACCCCCACCTCCCGCAACCCCACGGGACTTTGACCCTCTGCTTCTTCCCCACATGTGTGTGACCCCCCAGTGCTTCCCAGACCTGTCCCCATCCCGAAACTAGATCTGACCTGCCTTTGAGCCTGCTGCTCTCTCAGCTCCCCCAAACCCCATGACCTCATGGTCTATCGTGAGCGCTTGCTGCTCCCCCAGACCTGTGTGACACCTGCCATGCCCCCTGCCTCCTCAGACCTGCCCTGACCCCCAGGTACTAATGACAGACAAGCACCCC
>JANPWX010000199.1:330859-380215 GCA_024734555.1 Trochalopteron elliotii
CGTCGGGCACTGAGCAGCGCAGGCCCCGCGGCCCGGTCCGGCCTGGCAGGCGGCGGTGAGAGCTGGGGGTAGCGCGGGGGCGGTGGAGGGTGGGCACGGCCTGCGGAGGTTCGGGCTGAGGGTTGAGGCGGTGCTGGAGGGGAGGAGGAAGAGGCCGAGGCGGTTCAGCAGCTGGCAGCGGGGCAAAGCTGCTCGCTCGGCGGTTAGTGCCTCTGCTTCCCGAGTGGGTAGGAGAGTGGTGCTGGAAATCCCCTCCCGGGAGGACAGGAGGGAATGCCAGCCCTGCCTGGAGGGGTGCAACGGGTCCCGGGGCAGCCCCCGGCGAGGGGAACTTGTGTCGGCCTCTTCCCCGGAGGAGCATCCCGGTGTCGGGATGCGATTCCCTGCGGATGGTCGCCCCATGATGGGCTAGAGCCCGGGGAGCACTTGAACATATTGGCGTTTGCGGCTTGTCTGTCATTTTCCTCGCTGCTCAGATTTCCTGTTTTGAAAACTGGGCTGAGAGCTTTGTTGAGCTTTTAGAGCCCGTGGCAGAAATATGGTTGTTTAAACTACGCTTAGGGTCCCATTAGCTTTTGAGGCTTGGAACTGATTTGTGAGAGCAGTTGAGAATGCCCCCGGATGGATTCACTTTGCCCCTGTGACTTGGAGCCGCAGCATTTGGAGGAAGCAGCAGGGACAAAATGGACAGTTCATAAAAGGAACAATTGTGCACTGCCTGTTCTAGAGGGCACTTGCTGCCCTTCAAGAACTTTCTTCATCGCATATGCTCTTCACACAGCAAATCTTTATCTTCTGTTTCTGGCCTTTTTTTTTTTTCTACCTTAGTCCAGAAAATGAAACTGGAACAGACATTTCTGGAAATGAACTTGATTGGTGCAGTTGGGAAGATGTGATTCACAGTTATAATGAACAGTGAATTTTGTCCCATTTTTTCTCAGTTCAGGATTTGAATTATGTATTTCCTGATTTTTAACCTGTTTACACAGTTGTGCTGGGTAGGTTTTTAACCCTCCAAATAAGGCATCCATAGTGCTGGATTGCCAAGAGGTACCCCAGGTACATCCAGGATATAGAAGCTGCTGTTATTTTAGAAGTATCTGATGCTTTACCTTGTAAATTAAAAGGTTTAATCATGCATTATTTTTTTCTTATAATCCCACTCTGTGCTTGGAAGAAGCAAAGCTGTTATCAGTGAAATCTGGAGTTCGTGGAGATCGAGTATTTCCAGGATTGGCCAAAAATAAATTATGGGGTAAAGAATGTTGCTTTTTTTTCTCCTAGTCATGCAGCACAGATGAAAAGCTCTGAAGCTTTTAGTCATAACACTCTCGTCCTATGTTTTCCTTTTAATAAAGCATCCAGTGGGAGAGTGTGACATAATTGGTTTCTTGGATTTAGAGATCTTGAAATGGCTGGTACAACAGAGGAGAGGAAACTCCAGCAGGGTTATGGTTTAAATACTATAATATGGTGGCAAAGTCATGTTGTTACTACATGGCAATCTTGCATTTCTCTTGCAAGAAAATGCTCTCTA
Organism: Trochalopteron elliotii; assembly: GCA_024734555.1. NCBI lineage: Eukaryota > Metazoa > Chordata > Aves > Passeriformes > Leiothrichidae > Trochalopteron > Trochalopteron elliotii. The sequence continues at coordinate 332,397 of JANPWX010000199.1, forward strand.
CGCAGTTGTGCTGCAGAACAGGCACTTTTAAGTCTTGTCAGTGGCACAGAATATTAAATGTCTCTCTCCTTTCCTTGCATTGCATAATCTGAGTGTTATTCTTCCGTAGCAGCAGAAATGATGGAAGAATTGCATAGCCTGGACCCACGCAGGCAGGAGCTCCTGGAGGCCAGGTTCACCGGGGTTGGGGTTGCCAAGGTAAGTGTGAGTACCTGTGGTGACAGGTGTGACTGCTTAGCCGTCCTGCCTTGTGCTTTGCTTGGGTTTTTTGATTTGTACATGGATAATTTTGCTTTGCAAACAAATTCTGTATCACTTGTTGTGTTTTGACTTCTGATTTGTGTGAAGTATGTTCAAGAGGAATGAAAATGGGATCTCTGTGAGCAGATGTTACACTATACAGAAGATTTTGGACTCTAATGAAGTTCTTAGGAATTGTTCCATCTTAAGGCAACTTGTATGCCCATAAAACTCCATGACAACTTTGTAAAAGTGGGAATCTCATCTGGCTCGCTCTTTCTCCAAGAATACCTTTGAGAGCTGAATTTGGCTGCTGGTGGGATACAGTTTCAAGCATTGTGTGTTGGATACAACACAACCAGAGTGAAACATCAAGTTCTCTTCTTTGGGGTGCAGGAGCTAAAATTGTCTACCCCATTGCATGGAACACACACAAGAAGTGTTTGCAGGGTGGTTCTCCTGTGTCTGATTCACAACCTGCCAATAAAATCCCATCTTCATCCTCATGTACAGCTTCCACTTGGTCAGGTGCTATCTAAAGCAAAGCACTTGAGTAACAACATTGTGTGGTTGCTTGGTGTCCTGGTATTAAGCTGTGAGTTCTCCTGGTGTTGCTACTGTTAATGTCAGTCTTTCTGAGCAATGAAATGGTGACAGAGCTCGTTTTAAACTAGGTCAGGGATAATGAGTTAATTTTTGGGGGAGATACTGAGTTTTGGACCACATCAAGGTAGATGGTAAAGCAACACATGGTTAGATGATTTTCTGAAGCCACTTAGAATTATTTTGAGAAAAAAATGTTGTAGATGCCACATTTCTCAGAAAAACACAAAGTGATTCAGACCTCAAAAGAGTTTTGTTTGTGTTCTCACTTTTCTTTCTGCTCTGCTTCTCAGACAAAGTTGAGTCTGGGAGGAGAGCACGAGGAAGCCAAATGCTCAGCTGTTAGAAAGTGTAGTAAGGAAGATTAACATAGAAGTTAAGAGGTAACAATTTTGGTTGCTGAAGTAAGAGTGTGGGGATTTTTTTATCTTTTCCCCTACACTTAAGACTTTTAACATATTAATGTCTTTTGCTTGCATAAAACTTGATGGCATTTTCTGTATTGTAATCTTGTTTCATACAATGTTGCAACTTTTCATGTACTTTTTCACCTGTTTCTTGCCTCTTTTGCCCCATATTGTCACTTTAGAATCTTTAGCTGTACCAGTATAGATAACCTAAACATCTTACTAGAATAGCTAAAAGCATGGACACTGGTATAGTGTTAAAACAGTGCCAGTGTACTCAGTGTTTGCTAACAATGTTAGCAACTCTTCCTTTTAAAGGAATAACCTTTGAGAGATACAGGAAAGTAAATCTTAATTATGTTTCCAATATGTTTGGAGCAGAAAGTACATGCCCTTTTTTGTAGGGGTGAATATTGAAAACTCGTTTCTAAAGTAATCCAAGGAAAAAGCCACATTTGTTGGAGTCCTCACTTTGAAAGCTGTTCTGTTACTGAGTTTTATTTTTACCTGTTGTTATACAGTTTTACCTTGTACTAGTCAATAAACTGTTAAAGTGCATTACACTTATTGCAAACAATGTATTTGTTTATTTACTTGCGTTCTTGCTAATTTGCAATAGTTCAGCCAACCATTGATATAAATTAGCATGACTCTACTATGTTGCAGCAAATCTTGGTTGCAATATTAATTTCAGCTACTACATTCCCTCCCAGGTTGGTGCTTCAAATTCCCTCCCTACCCCCCCAAGCCTCCGTCCGTCATGCTCCGCACTGGCATTGGTAGGTCACTGTCTTAAAGGGAATATGTTGGGAAAGCTGTGATACCATTTTGTGTGATTCAGCTAAGATTTTTAGCTGGCTCCAATGAAATGTTTAAGGAAAGAACTGTGGAGTAAGTGAGTGCCATCTAGTGGGACAGGGCCTGGCCCATCCTCCTGGGATGGAAGGTATCTGGTGCTGTTTATTGCATAAAAGGAAGAAATGTCATCTCAGATGTGATTGGGTGAAGGCAGCAGGCAGTTGTACTGAGCTTCCTGCCTTCCTCCCACTGGGTGTATCTCGCTGTGTGTGGCTTCTTTCTTTAATGTGGAGAAACACAGCACATATTTTGGACTTCTAAAACAAAAGTAGTAGTTTATACCTTAATGCAACTTCAGCTTTAAGCCCACAGCTCCTCTGTGTTGTTAAATAACAGCTATAGGTGTTTTGAGATATGAATGAGAGCAAGCTGATCTAGAATAAGTTTTCAGGCTAGAAATGAGAAAAAGGCTTCTAGCCATCAGAGTCGTGGGATTCTGGAAGACCTTTCCAGTAAGAACAGCAGAGGACAGAAATCCTAAACTGTTTTGGAAACAGCGGTGTGCTTGTCACCTCCTTTGGTACCTGAGGGCACAACCCAATGACCGAGGTCATTTGCAGCCCCAAAAGCCTTAAAATTCTGTTGCAGCTCTGTGATGGAGTTTCTTACTTAGTAGCTGAAGAATGTATTTCACTAGAAGCTTGGAGTTCATTCATTGAATCAAATTTATGAGCAAGGAATGTTTCTAGGCAACTGTTATACTCCTGTGCTTCACCCATGTCACTAGATAGCTTCAAAAAGCTGGTGATGCTTTAGATGTCTATCCTTGCCATATGGTAAAGTGCCATTCTTCTCCAAATTCCCAGAGCAAGTTCCTGAATTAACGCATGACACTCTGACACAGATTGTTCCTGCTTATTTAGCTCCTGTTTATATTTACTTACTGGGAAAACCTAAGTGCATTCCTATTAGGCATTATCCTGACTAGACATCATCCTTGGGTCAGGAGGCCCAGGAGAAAAAAATGTGAATTGTTCCTCTCAATATCTAGGTAATATTGTTTAATTTATTCTATTCTCATCTTCTACCTCCCTTCTTCCTATTTGGGTGCTACCTTTAAGATATCAGGTGGGTTAACTTGAAGGGATTTGTGTAATTTCCACAGACTTTTCCTGGATAAGAATTTGAACAAGTAGTTGTGATGGGTGAATCTGTATTTGCACACAGCCTATCTCAGGCTTAACCAAGATGGGTCCTCACAGCAGCACATGTATCTTCTACAAGTTTGGTTTTCAAAAGATCTCTGAACCAAGCTCTGTGTGCTGCTTTTATAGTTAAACTAAAATGGCTGAAGTACTTCTAGGGAGAGTAGCTGGGTAGTAGCAATCTTGTAGGTCCGTCTGACTGTGCCAGAATTGAAAAAGTGTTGGTCTTGGTGGTAGCTAGTGCTCCTTTTCCTCCTGCTTTGAGGTAATGATGCAGAATATATGCTGCCAAAAATTGTTCACAAAGAACAGTATTTGCTTGTATTAGTTTGGTTTTTACTTATTCTCTGTAACTTTTGAAGTCTTGATCACTTCAGCGACTCCAGTTCTGTGATGTCCTTAGCCATAGTTTTAGCAGCAAAGCTAGCATGTTGATAATTCATGTTTGAGGGTAGTCATGTCCTCCTTGGAGAGAAGTGGTGCAGCACAGTGGTGGTCCCCAACAGGTGTCATAGGCCACGAGAAGAACCAGTTAAAAAGAGTTTTAAAACTTAGAATTGAATTTAGCAGCTGCTGCAGAATGTGCCAGGACTTTATGCCAGATACTTGAAAATTGTTTGGATGTTTCTGTGTGCAACATTGCTTCAAATGTATTGTCTGGCTGCTAGAGCCCAGAAATAGTTGTCAGATCTCAGTCCTATTTCTGCTCCTGAGCTGAGGGTTAGGATGAGTCACGTGACCTTTCTGTCCAGTTTGCCATCAGTAAAATAAAAATACCGTATTTCGAGCCAGAGAGAACTCTTGAGGCATAATGGAAGCCAGGCAAATCCTGCTGCAAATCTCCTTGCCTGTCTGATAGAGTGGGGGTTACCTGTGAACATCTAGATTAACTTCTCGTGGCAAAAAGACCTGAGTGATTCAGGGATTTCATTATCAGCAGTAATACTGAACTTTTCTAAAAGTCCAATTAAGAAGCAGGTTGTAATTCTCATACTTACGTGATGCTTGAAATAAGATAAGAGTATGTTAATTAAACCTGACACAGTAGCACTGGACCAGAGTAACTGTAAAACCATTCAACAGTTTCATTTCTGTGTGGAGTCAGCACCAACCTTTAGTGGAACTAGGAATTGACTCTTTGCCTGTGAAATCTCTTGATCTGCTACAGAACTCAGAGGAGCTTGGGTTATCCTGGCTTGAGGTAATGAAGCATGTCTATCTCCATGTCTCCTTCATTTAGACAGCAAGAGAATTTTGCAGTGCTTGTTGCTGTAAGCCTATGTTGGAGCCTCTGGCTAGGCAGCTGGAATTCCTAGAGCTCCCTTTCAGGGAGGAATTGGAGAGCACAAAATGGAAGACTACCCAGCTTGAGTTGTGGAGTGATGGATCATTTCTGGGAACCTGGGGGGGCTGTGGAGATGCACAAGTCATGGGAGGCAGGAGATGGTAAAGGGGACTGAGTCAGCTTGGTGTTGTTCTAGATGATCTGGCGGGAGCTATTAGGCAGATAAGTTGTTTATTTTGAAGTCTCACCCATTGAAGCCTCACTGTGGGCTTTCCAGGGGCTCTGGCAAAGGAAGAAATGACTAACCAGCTCCTGTGAATGGACAGATTTTAAGTTCTTGCCTCTTGAGTAGGAGTCTTCAGAGTGCCTGCTGCTGTTGCATCCCGTTCTCAATATGGAGGCTTTATTGTGCATAGGTAGGTCACAGACTTTGAAGCAGCAGTTGATAGGTGAATCACAAGGGAAAAAAGCATGCCGCCTTATCTTGGAGAGAAATTCCTTGTGGAGGAGGAAGTGTGTGTTGTTCTTGTGCTTGTAATTTGGGTAAACACTATAGGAACTATTAGCTTGTTTCAGATGACCCACGTATTTTGAATTTTTGCTTAGCCACATCACCAATTGCCTTGACAGGGCACAGTGGATGGCTGGAAGTGAGAGCAGAGAAGTGCAGTATTATCCCACAGTGGTCTATGCTAGAAAAGTCAGATAACTTCTGGAATAAAATTCATAAGCCCTTCCTGTGTAAACTATTGCATTATTATTATTCCCCACTGCTACTTCCCTGGGAATATACTCATGTTAATGTTCTTTGCTTACTTTGATTTTTTTTCCCCAAATTCACATTCATTCCTTTAATTCCTTTTGTGTCATGTCCACTTAAAAATGGTATGCTAAATTAAGTACTGAGCATTTATCTCAAGTCAGTTGCTGAGTTAAATATAAGCAGTCAGGAATGATAAAATATAAATTTGAAGCTTTTTTTTTTTTTTTTGCAGATACTCACTGTTAGCAGAGGGGAGAAACTCAGATGTATGGTTTCTCACATCCATGCCTAAACTTACTGCTATAAGCAGTTGATACCTAATTGCACACATAGCCTCCTGTTATCTGGATAATCAGGAAAATTTTTCTTTCTCTTGCCTCACTATATGTGAAGAGGTGCAACTGAGCACGAGGTCATGTTCCTGAAACATCCTAGGTATTGCATCTTTGTTGCTTTGAGTACAGCACATTCTAGTGAGCAGTTTGAGTTTCCGTAGCCAGAATGCCTCAAAACAAGACTTTTTGCCAACTTTGCCAAGTTCAGCTCTTGTCTGTAATCCTTTAGAGTAATAAAAGTGTCAATGAAAGGTTATCTTAAGTGTAAGCAGGGGAAAGGGAAAGTCATGCATTTGATCCATTGCATGGGTCAAAACATGTCTACAAATAATTAATTATGTATTTGTTCACAAACCAATACATGTGACAGTGAAATTGCTGGATACCTGTAGACAATGACAAGCTGTTCTCTTCCAGTTTCATAATGAAGAAGTTGGTTCCTTCGCACCCTTTCTACTGTTGTACTGAGTTGAATTTTGCAACACCATCAGTGTAGGTTCTAGAGGAAGGTTTAAAATAAAGGAAAAAAAGGTGTTTGGGTTTTTTTTTGTTGTTCAAGAATCTGACCAGCATCAAACTCCTTTTTTATTGATGCAAGAAATGGTTTTGATTTCAACTGGTAGAGCTAAAAATTTCTCACTCAGGGTATAGTCAGTGCAGGTACTTGTAATACTGGAAGTAAAAAAAAACATTGTGGATTTTGTGTTAGGCATTTTTCCAGCTGCTTGCATCCCAGAACTTTACATTCAGGTACAAACTGCATGGATTTCTCGTACTGGATAAGATAAACTTGTATTTCTGCAAAAAATGTTAGTATCATTTCTAGCTATAAGTGACCCCATCAGTAAATTCTCCAGGTGATCCCAGAATACAGGGGCCTTGCAGAAGAATTGTCCTGTGTAAGCCACTGGTATTCCCCTTCAATCATAATGTTCATGGAAAGCTCAAATGTGGCGTTTTTGGAACAGCTGCTCCTGTCATTTGCTATCCATCTGCAAAATGGAGGCAGCGAGATTTAAGCAAATGTGGAAACAACTTTCACTTTCATCTTCATCATGTCAGAACCCCAGTGTGGGACCAGGAAATGCTCTTTTGGAGAGATGCTCCTGTATCTCACAAAGTTCTTACCTGGAGGTTGATTGGTGCCTCGGATGTGCTGTTGGGGTTGGAGTTCCTGAGAGAATGGAAAGGTTTTGGAGGGCACATTTGTGCAGTTTATAAACAAGCTTTTTTCATGGGTGAAAGGATTCACTTTCTATTGCCACTTGCTGTAAAATTTTACAATATTTTTAGCAGTGAGACTTTCGCGTGAATGTAGCTAAGGTCAGTGCTGCCACTTCCGTTAAGTCCTGTTGGCCCAGGTGTAAATTCCTGGAATAACCAAGAGTTGTACCTATAACATTTGTGAGCTATCACATTGGGTAGTGAGGAGCTTGCTGCTTTGCTTAAAAGAAACTATTGCTGAAGAGATGAGGTGAAACATTTTTCTGGTCCTGAGCTATTTGTGTGATCCCTTGAAGGGATAATGGTATGGCTTAAAGAATGAAAACCTGCAATTTTTTATTAAGGGAATCCTAAATGTTTAGCTTCTTGAGCTATTCAGGTGTTGGGTTTTCTTTTTTCTCTTTTTTTTTTTTTGTTTAAGCAATTGAGCATGTCATTTTAGGAGAAACAAATTTGATATTTAACACTCACAGTGAACACAGAAGGTAAACTTTTACTTTCACACATGCACATGTGTGCTTGGGAATTGGAGTTAGTAATAGCTAGGTTATGTCGCTATTTAATAGTGGTGTTTGTTCCTTAAACAGGGCAGGGAGAACCGATTTGTTCAAAAATTAATTACTGTGGTGTTAAGCCTTCTTGACCACTTGAGTCTTCTGCTGAAGTGTATAATGAGAAGTGGCTTTGCTTTGAGGAAAGAGTGATTGATGGGAAGTGGTTACTGCAAAGTTAAAAATGCTAAATGTGAATGCACCTTGGGGAAAAGATGCTCACAAGTTATTAATGGAGAACTGGATTTATCATGTCATTCTTCCTGTTAATACATTCCATCATTAATTGTGAATCTTGTCTTTACATCTTTGTCAAATTTGTCTTCATTTCTTAAGTTAGATCTGTAGGAGGATACTTTTGTGTCAGAATAAAACACAGTGACTTTGCGTGATTCACTTTTTCCTTTTAAAACCAGTTTTATTAGAGATCTTAAGTAATTTTCAAACTACTTGGATATGTAAAAATGCAGCTGTGTATCCAGCAGAGCCCGCAAAGATGCAGCAGACTCTTGAGGTAGCTGGTTGCAGTTTTAATAAATCTATTCTGGCCTCTTGAGTTTCTGCTTTGGCCTGGTGGGAGCAGCTGCTCTGCGGGCAGGTCACACATGGGTCCATTAAATAGCCAAGTGGGAAAGGTTGTATTATGGGTACCAGTTGTACTGTGTTTGTACTGCTGTTAACACAAGTTTCACTTGTTCACTTTCCTAGTGTTAAAAAAAAGCATAAAATGACACATTTAAATCAGTGGTACAGCCAGCATCTGATAACAGTAATAACTGGCTTGCCAGATAAAGATGCGTCTGAATGCTTCGCTGAGGGTCAAGCAGATTCTTGCATGGAGAGCTGATCTTGGAACTCCTGCTACTCAGCAAATCAGGTTTTCTTCCTCAAGCCTTAGGCTTCTACAAATACCACCTTGGCTGTTTTGTGGACGTGAGTAAATAGACCAGCTAGGATATGAACTGATGCAGAAATATTCCAAAGGCTGCATCATTATCCTGAGAAAAAATTGTTGAACAATCCAGCTGTCCTGCTGCAAATGGTTTCTGAAGCCTCTTAGTGCCCCATCCTGTGTCTGAGAGTTTGACCCATCGCGCTGCTGTAACCATAGTTAGCCTAGAGACTGAGTGTTTGTTAGGATGGGTCTTCCTTGTAGGGAAGTTGTGTCTAACAGTCTTTGCTTGCTTTTCACTAGGGTCCATTAAATAGCGAGTCTTCCAACCAGAGCTTGTGCAGCGTGGGCTCTCTGAGTGATAAAGAATTGGAGGTAAGCAGGCACAAGCATTCGGGGTAGTGGGATTAAGGGTGAACATGATCAGTCGCAAAGCGTGGAGGAAATTGTGTGTCAGTGCCAGTTGTCTTAGTTTGGAGAGTGAAAGGGGCCAGGGAAGTATTTAGCTTGACCCTGCAGGCTTTTGACCTCCCTCTGAAGCTCCTCCTTGAAGCTTCCCACCATTCCAGGCAGGTTTTACCCAATCACAAACACAGCATTTGTAAAGCTCAGCTTGGGAAACTTTTTCAGTTCATTGGAATACATTTTTGGATACACATAAAAAGCCAGAGAGCATTAATGGAAAAGTTTGCTGAATCTACCAAATATGTGAGTTTGCCTAAGTCTGTACAATGCAGACCATTTTGTGGTCTGAGGACGTGTGGGAAGGTGAAAATTGATGCTGTGTCCCTGGTTAGTCTCACTTCTTTAGGATTAACTATTTCAAAATGCTCATTAAAGCAGCAAAATGAATTGTAGTTGGGTTTTTATTCTGAAATTCTACGTTAATAAACCGAAATCTCAGATTTAAGTGCATTTTTTAATCCATTTCTTATGAACTTCTCCCATGGTTACCAGGTAAGTTTTGGATCGTATTTCCCTCTATTATATGGCAGTACTGGTATGAGGGGCTTTTGAGAATGCAGTATCTTAAACTCCAAAAAGTAAGTGTAGTTAATAGTGAAAATCCGAGTGTTCATTCTTCTAATTGTGTTTTTTAATGAACTTTTGTGGGGAGATATAAATTTACCAAGCTGACGTATTCGAATCTCCTGTTCCTTACTTTTGCAGTCTTGTAGCAGATAACATTGTATGTCATTTTTGTTATGTAAGTAGTTGAATGGAAAAACAATTTAAACTGAATCTCATTAATAATCTCACAGCTCCATGGAGGCTGTAATGGAGCCTGTGGCGTTGCAGTCATGCCAGCGCTGTTCAGGAGCTGCTCTTCACTACACACTGAGGAGGCAATGTCACTGGCTTTTACACATACAGGGGCTGGAGCAGCAAGTCTCTAGGTAGCTTTGGAGTTTTCAGTCCCCTCATTCTATAAAGGTGTCTTGCAGACACAATAACCACCTTTGTCTTAATGTCCCCTCACCAAAACAACATTCTCTCTGTGAGTGCCCAGCTGGTAACATGGGGCTGTCGATGTCCAGCACCCACTGGAGACACAGCCAGGTTTAGAGTCAACTTTATCCTTTTTATCCTGCTAAAGGAGGGAATTTGATTTCTGTACTTAGTATGTGTAAGTCTTTTGGTAGAGATCTTTAAAGAGGGAGCTTTAAGATTTGGGTTTCTAAAGAGCATGAAACTTAGGTTTACCACAGACTCTCTGGCCACGGCTTTCCCTCCCCCAGAGCTATGTTTTGCACAGTGTTTTTCTCCCTGCCCTCACGCTGTAGTTCAGTGGTGGCTGCAGAGAGAACATACAGTTTGGGAATTATTTGGGGCAATTTGGGATAAGAGATGTTTTCAAAATGATAGTGGTAATGGGAATGACAAGACATCTCTTTCCAGCAACCTCAGTGAGCTGCTTCCAGCAGTGCTTCCCAATGTCTTTGGCAGGTTTGGCCACAGATGTGGCCCTGGTGATGGGGAAGGCACCATGCCAGGGTCTTCTCCATTCTCACATATTTAGGCTTGTTAGCCTTCTCCAGACAGACTGCCATGACGCTTCTGGAGCCCTCAGGCCTGTCAACTTGCTCTGTTGTGCTTGTGCATAACTAAATTGATTGTGTAGAAATCCACTGATCCACTGCCTATCCAGTCTCTGGGTGCTCACAGAAATGGCACATGCAACTCACCCTTGACTTTAGTGAGAGCAGATGAGGAGCCAGCGGAAGTGTAGTTGAATTGCTGCATCTGTAACAGCTTTGTCCTGGCTGCTGTCCTGGGACAGTTCTTGTAGCCGTCTGCAGTGGACTTTGAAAAGAAGCATTGCCTGCAGACAAAGTGAATTGGCTTAAGAGACTGTGATTGGACTGCAGATTTGGATGTCAGTAGTTAAACCTCTCATCATTATTCCCCTTGTACCAGTACTGTGATCACCTTGAAGGCATTTACATGGGTTTTTATAAATGTTTGAGCTTGCTCTGCTAACCCTGTGAGGTCACTGGACAGTAGAGGCTGGCTTGCAGCAGCTGAAATAGAAAAAATAAATTTACCTCCCTGTTAACCACATTCTCTTCCTACTGCAGCACATCTGTGAAAAGGTAGCAACTCTTTGAGAGCAGTTGTACCAACAATAGAAACAAATGCTCCAGAGAAATGAAACGGCCACTGGGAATATGGAACAGATCATTGTGTTTGGGCATTTTTTTTAAATCTTGGAATAACTGCAGTAGTGTTAATTTGGAAGTATTGTTTAACAGACTCCTGAGAAAAAGCAGAATGACCAGCGGAATAGGAAGAGGAAAGCAGAAGCCTACGAGACCAGTCAAGGTAATCCATGCTCCGACCCTGCCACAGGACTGCCGCGTGCTTGGTAATTCGGGCACAGTGTGCAGAGGCAGTGTCCTAGGAAACTCATGGCTCTTCCCAAGGGCGTGTCAGGCAGCTTGTTATGAACTACTCCATGATGCTTCTGGGATTCTCTTCTGGGAGCCTTGTTATCCTTATTGGCAGGGAAATACTTGGCTTATTCGCACAAACTCTTGCATTTTTATGGGACAGGCTGCCCAGAGGCTTCGTATGCTGCTCTGAAGTGTTGTTTTGGTCCTGTGTCACTACATATACAGCAGCCAGACTTCAGAATACAGCCTGTACTCTCTTCCTGGCTTTCCAAGATGTGTGCCTGCCTTGTTAGAGCAAGTTCTCACCATGACAAATCAGGAACAAGCTGTGCCCAAGCAGGCAGTGCTGTTCTGTGTGCTGTGCAAAACCTGGCATGTTCAATCCAAGTTCAGATTTTTTAGCAAATGGGCATAGGGGCAGATATTGATTTCTTTCATTCTTCAACGAGAAAGTAATGAGAATTGCGTTGACAGAACTGCTTTGATAATATGATAATAAGAAAAAAGGACTAGGTTCTAATGAGCTGATGTTAAGCCACTGCTAATTATCTCTCAGACTCTTACAGGAATGCTTGTGAGAGATCTAATATGCAGTAATTTATCTGAAGGCAGAGGAGTAAAAGTACCCTTTGCTCTCTCCTTATCTTGAAGGAAATTTTGGAGAACCTATACAACAGTCAAGGCTTTCAGTGTTTTCGAAATACTTCAGGAAGTGCAAATGATGTTTGATTGGATGTGACATGTTTGGAATTGAGAGTTAATTGAATTGTCAACTGTAGAGCCTCCCAAAAACAGCACAAGGGCTGTAACCCTGGGGTGAGCTTTTGTTGTGCAGAAGCTTTGTTTTGATAGGTGTTGCATTGAACAGGAAGAGGAGTGTCAAAATGTAGGAGGAGGTTTTTAGAATGGCATGGTAACTTCTCAAAAGTACAACTCTTTATTTTAATCCTTTGCTTTCCTTTTTAGGGAAAGGCACTCCTAGAGGACATAAAATTAGTGATTATTTTGAGGTAAGAATCTTTTCATTGACAAATCTGCCTTAATTCACGTTTTGCTAAATCTGTAGATAGAAGTTTGTCATGTGACGTGTTACTTGATCCATCACTGGAATCATGGGTTGATGATGTCAACCTGGTACACTCAGATCTGATTAGGCAGAGGATATGAGGAAGTTGATTTTTTAATTAACAATTAGTTGAACAGTTGATAGGGCATTTTTTTCACTTGAGTATAAGTTTGAGGTTGATTTCCATTGGAACCTGTATCCCTGTTGAGGATATCTCCAGGTTTGCAAACAATTTTGATAAGGACCCAGTGTTGCAAAAGAGCCCGTCTGCACAATCCTGCTGATAGGAGTGGGAAGTTGTTTACAGGGTTCCCTCTTAAGAAGAACTTCCCATGGGAGGCTGGCACCATAGGGGCTAGACCCCTCCCCAAAACAGTGATGGACATTCTAAAAATCAGTATTCTTTTTGCTCTGCATAGTATCTGAAGTTTTTCTAGGTCTGCACAATCCAGAGTGGTAGCTTTTCTCTTAAGTTTGTTCTTTATTTTATGGAGTAACTCAGAAATTGAGTGCTTATTAGTGTTTACTTCTTTCCTGGGTAATTTTTTTTATGAGCAGTACACAGTAGGGGTTTCTGTACCAACTGGAGCAGTTCCCCAGTTCCTTACCTGTCCTGCCTCTTAACAGTGATTGGTGCAGGTGCTTCAGTGGAGATGAACATCCTCTACCACTCCTGGGGGCCCATCAGACACATCTTCTCACAGGGAATGAGCAATTCCAGAGAGCAAATAACTGATCTATGGCCAAGTGTGTGGGTTTATCTCTTTATGTGTTAAAAAGGAAAATGTACTTGGTGCAAATACAAGTGTTTGTCTTAGGTACTTCTGTTATTTTGATAACTCCATGAACTGTTAATGTTTTCCTCTTAATTTATGTTCAGTTTATGTAAATTATTCCCTGAAGCCTATAAGGCTTCATTTTTAAGTTAAATGTGTTTCTTCTGTTTGTGTTAAATTTGGTTAAATGTAGTATCTCTGTGGAATTCCTGATGATCAAATGTGTTTGTGTGCCCAGTTTGCTGGGGGCAGTGGCCCAGGAACCAGTCCCGGTAGAAGCGTGCCGCCCGTCGCCAGATCCTCTCCACAGCATTCCCTGTCCAACCCCTTGCCGGTGAGTGTTCTTGGGGACACAGCTGGTGGCCTGGCATCAGTTAACTTGGCAGCCGTGCTTCAGACAGGTAATACAATGTTCTGGTCAGGGAAGTGTCTCTTGGTGAGTGATTTGGCTTGTTCTCCATTTTAAATCTGAAACTGGGTTCTGAGAGCAAAGCCATTTCTAGGACCCTGGGACAGTGGTTAGTCCATGTGTAGCAGATATGCATATCTGAACTTAAATTATACAGGATGAATGTTTCTAACATGCTGTGTGGGTACAGAGAGATGCCAGTCCTTAATGAAGGTGGAACTGACCTGTTAGTGACCCTGTATTCTATTGTAGCACGTGAATTTCTCCATGGAGTTGGGAATATTTCGTGTGTTTGTGCACCACTGGTCAGGGATGTTCTTATCTTGATTGGACCCCTTGGGTATCTTGAACAATGTGCCCACCACAATTATTTTGGGAAGGCCTTTTACTTTTGTTCGTGCACACATGACTTGCAAGGGGTATTTGCAAAAGCTTGCAGAGAAGTGTGTGTACATGCACTGCTGGTGCTGGTTTTTGGCCTGTAATTCTGCTTTACTTGCAGCATTTCTGCAAGATGTGGATGTGAAGAAGTAACCAGTGTTTTTAAACCATTTTAGGACAGAGCAGCTAGAAAAATTTGTTGCAACTAGCAAAGCAGTATTCAGGGGCTGTGTTGCCTGAGCTTTAGCTTTGACCATTGGCTGGGTCAATGGTCTCTTCTTTAAAGATCTCCTCTTTAAAGATCGTCAGCATTTGTTGAGTGTCACAGAAGTCTGGAGACATTGTGGGAAAGGTTGGTATTCCCAAAGCCAAATGCAAAGTCTTTAGTGGTTATTCTGCAAAGACCTTTGCACAGTTCCTGAATGTACTGAACTGAACCCCAATACTGAACACTGCTCAGAATTCCATGTGTTGCTAGATTTCAGAAGCTTTGTAATACTGCTTGAAGGGAGAGATTCACATACGCTTCTAGATATTTTTTAATGTTTCTAAAAATTAAAATGCGTCTTATTAATTGAATGGACTTTCATCCTATCTTGTATTAATTCACTAATACATCTCTTTAAAGAGTAGTTAATGAAGAAATAGCATCTCTGAAGGTTGCAGATGTATGAGGGATTAGGGACAATTCTTGATCCAGCAGGTTAGATAACCCACAATGGGACAAGTGGATTCTTCCTTTGGTTTTCTTATTCTACGCTTCTATGTGTTGAGTAGGTAAAAGTTGAGCAGACTGTTTCTGGTGAATATTGATGTTGCAGTTAGTTTCAGCCAGGCCAGTTTGTCTCTCTCCTTACACAGGTGCTTATCTTCTGTTCTTTACTCTTGCAGCTAAACCTGTGATGTTTGCTTATTCATAACATACTATTCTGGGTCTTTGCAGGATCTGTTCTCGTCTTACAAACTGAATGTCAGTGATTTGATCTAATGCCCAAAAAAATGGGGGGGTGAGTGAGAATTGGAGGACACTGTGAGTGTCTTTTCTTTTACAGGTGTCAGTGTGATTTTGGAAGGAAGCAGAGTGTTAAAATGTCTTTCACTTGATACAAACCTCCTCCAGGCCTGAGTTAATCTGTACTGTACTGGAAAATTTCTGCCATCAGAACTTGCAGAGGAATTGTAATGGCCTCAGGATGTTACTACTTCTCTTCAGATCTCTTGGCTGATTTGAATTGCCTTGCTTCTCATTTGATTAGAATGATCTGCAGGTCTTGAGACTCTTGCGAGGCCACTCTCAGGCACAAGCATTCTTTTGGGGAAGGAAGCACACTCTTGATACTGGTAATGTTAACCAGAAAACAGGTTGCAATTTAGGTTTTTAAGAAAAACTGAAGCCTGACCTGACTGTTTGCTTTCTCGGAGGCATTTGCCTGGAGTTACAGCTTGGAAGGACTTGGATGATTATTACCCAGATTGCCAAGTTTTAGCTGTGATGGTGTGGCTTTGGAAGGCAGGGCATTGAATAGCTGGGTGCCATAATCAGTGTAACTCAGAGGATTCTTGTTATTAAACCCAGTTCCTCCACCAGTTGGAAAACTAATCTACTGCAGGAGAAAGGAGCTGGTCCTGAAGAGATGTAGACCTTTAAAGGATTTTGGGAATGAATTAGTACTTTGCTTACCTTGTGGAAGATGGGCCCCAGCTGTAATGACAGAAGTGAGATTACCCTGATGTCTGCGTCCTAGACATGGTTAGATTGCTGCCATTTGTCACTTCTGACTCAGTTTACCAGAATAGCAGTGTATCATGAAATTGGCTGTTTGAAAACGAGCCCTTAAGAAACATAAAAAAATATAATTGTGAATGCATTGACAAAAATCCCAGTGTAGATATTTGGACCTGCAATCTATTTTGCCCTACTGACTCTGAAGCACATGTATCTACAAAGGAAGAGGACATGTTAACTGACAAGGAATTCTGTCCTGTGTGTTCATTTGTTTGGGGCTTTTTCGATTGTTAACTTTATTTCCTTGTTGCCATCTACCATTGGAACAATCACTGCAGGAGTCCCGTTTGAGTTATCAGATCCTCACCATGCTGCCTGCTCATTCCTGAGCTGCTGCTTCACTGACAACAGTTTCGGCAGAGTCAGAGAATTGCTTTTTTTAATTAAAAAAAAAGGAAGTAGTTGATTGTCTGTTTTTTGACTGTGTTGCAGCGGCGAGTGGAGCAGCCGCTGTATGGGGTAGATGGCAGCGCAGCCAAGGAGCCGCAGGAGGAACACTCTGCCCTGCCAACGCTGATGTCGGTGATGCTGGCGAAGCAGCGGCTAGAGAATGAGCAGCTGGCACAGAGGGGAGGTGGCCTCTGTTTTACTTTTGTCTCGGTGAGCAGCTCTGAAAAGATTTGAATCCTAAGGCATGTGTCTAGTTAAGGGATGGGGAATTTGAAGCTTTTCTGCCCAAGTGCAGGCTCGTTTTTGCTGACCCCAGGCTGTCACCTTCTGGTAAGTTCATCTTCCCTGTGAAGAGTTTTAGGTCCCAGGTTTTGGTTGTTAATTAAAATTGTGTGAGTTTTAAGTTAACAGTTCAAAATCTTACGTAGATCAAAATGTTGTCATCTGAGAGGATAATCTGATAGATGCAGAAAAACAAAAGATTGAAGTATAGTCTTGTTGTGAGAAGTGTTTGGTTTGGCCTTGCTTAATCTCAGCTGCTGTGGATTATATCAGGCTTTTAAAAGCTTTGTCTTCAGCAGGTTGGGTCAGGCTTCTTGGAAGAAACTGACTCTGCTTTTACTGAACTGAATCCCTAAAGCATCCTTAAACCTGAACATCAAAGAGTGGTGCAGGCCAGGCTGCAGCTCCAGTGTGGAAATTAATGTATCTCCATGAGCGCTGGTGGTCGTGCTGAGGGACATGTAACTATACACAACTTTCTTTTGCAGGCCCAGCAAGGAAGCCCATCTTCTACCGGATCAGGGAACACTGAGCATTCCTGCACCTCCCAAAAACAGATTTCCATCCAGCATAAACAGTCACAGGTATAGCTCACTTGACAGCATAGCTCTTGGATGCAAGGTTGAAGCTTGATGCTGCTTGTTTGCTGTGCTAGAGGGTGCCACTGGTTGTGGACATGATGTTTCCAGTGAGAAGAGCCAGTATTCCCAGCTCTGTCTGTAAATACTGAGTGAAGTTAATTGCTCTGTGCTTTGTTCCTCATCCTGTAAAGAATGTTTCAGTTGCTGCTGCTGGAGTTTGTCCAATCTCTGCTGAGGCTTTTCTGTGTCAGTGCTGTGGGCAGTTCATCAGCTGTATGTGATTGTGCTTTGGAGAGGAACATCTCAGCTCTGTCTGTTTCTGTTCTGTCGTATCCTCAATGTTCTTCCTCACTCTGCAAGTGAAGGTGAGAAGGAAACCTGAGTGATAGATATGAATGTCTCTGTTCAAGCGCTGGGTCATGGGTGCATCACACTGCTGACAGTACAAATAGCCACAGTCTGGCTGGCAGCTGTTTGACCTCTGCAGAGTCCACTCATGGAATAGTTTGTCCTGTCAAGGTGGAATGTGGTGTATTCCCAAAAGTGCTTCCCAGCAACTTCAGTGACCTGGAGTCAAGAAGAGAAGTAGCTCTTCTGGCTGTACTGCTATACTTTTGATACTTTATAAATTACTGAGATTTTTTTTTAGTTGTGTCATCTTCTGTTGCTTACTGGGGTGCCCAGCTTTATCTGCAATGCACCTGGTTTATTTCTTCTCTGAGCCTGCTTTTAATCTTTGGATTTTCATCTCAGATCTCTGTGTCTTCCCTTGAGCAATTTTTAAACAGTCATTTCCTTGCTCCAGTCTGTGTCAGAGATAATTTTGTTGCTGGGAAGGTCCATTCTTCATTAACCCTGCAGGTGATACAAGTTCTCTGTTCACCAAGGACAGCAATTCCCCCTGTGGAGTACTCACTTGCTCAAGTCTGGGCTCCCTTGTGTCACTAGAGTTGCATTTGCTATCTGTATTGTTAAAATTCTGGTCTGGGAAGATGCCTGTTTCCTGACAGTGCATGGGGAGGTCTGTGTGTGAGAATAATGCCACAACTCAAGAACCTGCCAGATACTATGTCAATCTTTGCTGTCCCAGCACCCATGCTCAAAACAGTGGTCCTGCCTGGAGGGAAGCAAGGTGTTGTTATTTTCTTCTGTGCTTAACATGCCCAAAAAGGTCCATGTTCTTAGCAAGACATTATCTGAGCAAGCTCTCTGCCAGTGTTCAGCTTCATGATATTCCCCAGAGGTCTAGGTGGAGCATATATGTGCAGGAAAGAATCTAGGAAGATGTTTGGTGGCATGATGAAGACACTCTCTTGGTACACATTCTTGATTTTTCCCTTCCAAGCCTGTTTAGAGTTGATAAAGTTAAAAAATAGATAAACTTTAGTGATTCCCAGCTTGAATCACTTGTGCCAGTACCAAAAGCAAATCAGCATGATGTGATTTCCTCAGCGTTTTCAGTTAGTGCTAGGGCCTGAGTGCTCTGAGGTGACTTGGGGTGAAGTCACTTGTAAGAGTATGTATCCTGACTTCATCTGACACAGGGCAAGCATGTCTATGCACTTGCCTAAGTGAAATAACAGTCACTTACTAAAGAAACTCTCTGCTGTTTGGCCAGCAGCTGCACCAGGTTCTCCACAGACATCCTGCACAGTGCCCTCCCATGGCAAAGCTTTTCCTGCAGGCAAGGAAGCATAAACCAAGTTGAGTCAAAGGTGAGGTGACCTGCCCAGGCTGCCTCTTTGTCTCTTGGGATTTAGACCCATCTTGCTTGATGTGCCGTGCTGGCTGGAACCCTGTTTAAGTTTTTCCATACTGGGCATATGTCAGGAAGCAACAGTCAGCCAGTTATTCCGTGGTGTTGGCTTCCAGACAAGCTTGAAATTTGGAGAACAGTTATATAACAACTCCACAGGTAAATCTCTGCAATCTCTTCTCAGAAATGGAATAGGTGCCTGCTAACCACAAGTGTGAAATCTGTGTGTGCAGTCCTGGAGTTTCCTCTGTGTTGACTTGGCTGTTTTAGATTCTGTGTTCATGTGCATACTGACTCCTTCCCCTTTTCTTCCCCACCTTTTAATTGGAGTGCTGAATCTGAAATATTCACAGAATATAGTGTCTTCTGTTCCTGGGTATAACTCTCACTTCAGTGCTTCACTGAAGATATTTGGGATGTTCTGCACCCCATAAAACTATCTGGATGGTTTTCACTTGAGCTATAAAGCTCCTGTCCCCAGTGGGTACTAATACATCAGTTTATCAGAAACAAAAGCTTGTGCCCAATACTCTTGCTGTCAGTCTGTTACAATATTTTAAAATGGATGCCTGTGTTTTCTGCCAGGACCACTTTAGAGCCCACAGGTGTTGACTTTGTCTGGAGATGGTTATCTGTGCTCATGAAAGATCATAAATTTCATGTTCCAGCTAAGGGCTGGGATTTGATGTGGGTTTTTTTTTCTTAAGCCTTTTTTCTGTACAAGCTCTCCTGCATAGAGACCACTAAAGAGTGTGCAAAACTCAACTATAAATATAAAATTCACAGGACACAGAGGATATTTTACACTGTAGAGAGTTACCAGTTTGTGCTCTTCAGAGCTACTGGCTCACTGCACCTGCTGTGCTGGAGGAGCCCACCATGGAGCAACAAAATGAATAATGGAGAATATTCTTCTCCTGAATGCTGGCATGCAGGGGATCAGTTCTTCTGAGACCTAGCAGTTCAGATCAGAGGGGGTTACACTGGGACAGTAGTGCTGGCTATTCAAAACATGATCCATTTGTCTTAAACATGGTTTATGGTGATTTTTCCCTACAGTCTGACCTCACAATGGAAAAAATATCTGCACTAGAAAACAGTAAGAACTCTGACTTGGAGAAGAAGGAGGGGAGAATAGATGACTTATTAAGAGTAAGTATTTAAATTGGGACAACTCTTCTAAAAGCTGCTATTTAAAGGTACTTAGAATGCTTCTGCCAGCTAGGCTGCAGAGCAGGGCCTTGTATACCAGCTATAGAACCAACACTTGCAAGGTAAAACAAATCCAGTGATCTCTTACCAGTGGGATAATTGTCTGGCCTGTGGACACTGTTTGAGCCTGCTTGAACCTAAGCGGTGTCTGGGGATGTACAAGTGCAGAGTTGTAGCTCAGTTGTTTGTGTCCTCAGCAGTGCTGGCCTCTCTTTGGACTATTCACAGAATCATGAAATCATTAAGGTTGGAAAAGACCTTGAAGATCATCAAGTCCAGCCATCAGTGTAGCACCACCACCATGTTCTCACAAAACCATGTCCTCAAGTGCCACATCCACACATTTTCTGAACATTTCCATGGATGGTGACTCCCTTTTCCCTCCACCCAGTTACTCCCCTCTTCTAAGTCCTGAGGAGCTGACTCTGCCTTTTGTTTGGTAGCATGTCCAGTAGCCTCTCAGTAGCCTGGGAAACCATGTTCTGAAATGCTCATTCAGGAGAACCAGAGACCTGTATAGAGATGAGAACATCATTTGGCCAAACCAAAAGAATAAAGCTCTTAACCTATTAGTATTCTTCAGTAAAAGATAAATACCTTAAAATCAAGGATCTTGTCTTAATGGAAGAATTCTAATTGACTTAGCTTTCATCAGCTGGAGAGGTAGTTCTTGTCAAGTGTTGAAAAGTGTTAGAAAGCACATTAAAGGGAATAGAGGGAAGGCTTTGTGTGTGTCAGGTCTCAGCAGCTGAAAGCTCAGTCAAGCTCATTGGAGACATGGGGCACATGAGAGCTTGTGGGAAACAATCCATGAAGCTGGAAATAGATTAAAAAAAAAAAAAAAAAGATTATTTTTGTTTTTACCAGACTAGTAGTAGGAAAGGAAATGGTTAAATTTAACTCTGTTAATGAAAGTGGTTGTACATACAGTCCTGCTGCAGGCTGTGGCGGTGTGAAGCAGCAGCTGCTCTGGGAGCAGTCTGTGTAGAGGGGCTGATGGAAAGTGACTCAAACAATAATTTAACTGAAAATACAAAGATTTCCCCCATCTTTTTCCTCTGCCAATATTGTGGCTAAAGAGGGAGGATAGTCCAGCAATGACTATAAGCTATTTTGAGACCTCATAGCTGTGGCAAGGTCTTAAATACTTAACAAAAAAAAACCCCAAAAAACTAAAATAAAAACCTTTTGTTTGTCCTTAGTCTCTTTGTACCTTAGTTCTTTACAAGTAAACCAAGATGATAAAAGTTCCCTGTTCTAGAGGGGTGTTAAGATATGAGTGCGTTAAAAACTTAAGAGTTTTCTTGGATGTTTTGCTAAACAAAACCTGTGCTTTTATCCTGCTGGTTTGCTGACTTTAATCTGATCTCCACAGCTAGCTGGAGAAACTTCTTCCTAAGCAATGCTTGGTTTGGCTCTTCTGAGTGGTTTAAAGTCACAGGCTTTGTTCTCTGTTCACTTTTAGGCCAACTGTGATTTGAGACGGCAGATAGATGAGCAGCAAAAGATGCTGGAGAAGTACAAGGAGCGATTGAATCGATGTGTAACGATGAGCAAGAAGCTCCTTATAGAAAAGGTGAGCAGGGGACATCTTTGCATTCCCAGTTCATGTCCTTGAAAGCATCTCTATCTTCTTAGCAGTAAAAACCTGCTCCTGTTGTTTTAGTGATAAAAGATAATTGGAATTCTGTCTTGAACTATTTCTCAGCAAACAGGAATGTAATACAAAGAGTGAGGTGGTTCGGAATGTTCAGATTTGGTCACTTTGCAGTGGCAGAGTGATCTCTTGCTTAAATGAAAGAGCTCTAAATGCAGCAGGCATTGCTTAATTTGGAAACCCATACACTTAAAAAGCAACTCTGTGCAGCTCTGGGAATGCAGGAGCAGTGTCCCATTGTAAAAACACTGTGGGACATGAACAGGTGATTTTTCCTTCTTTCAGATGGCAAAGTTGGAGATTGTTGCTTTGTGTGACACTGAAACCAACACACTGGGTACAGTGCCAGGTTCACCAGCATCCAGGCTGCTTCAGTATGGAAAGATTTGCAGCTTTCCTGGTGGTTAAAGAGTGTGGGGGTTTGTTTGCTCTTTCACCTGTTGGCCAGTTACACCTATTGTTTGTGGGCACTGGATGGGCAAAACTACTCGGGTGCTGGCTGGGACATGCTGTCTGTTTGAGTTGATTTTGTTACAGAGCTGACTGTTCTTGGTTGAACAGGGCTCCCCTCTCCAGAGTGGTGACCTAGCTGAGATTGTGTCACTTCTGGACATGGTGCAAGACTAGGACTGAGCTGGCTGATCGCTGTATCTTAGTCTTAATAGCGATTCAAGGTCCATTTTCTTTCTTCATCTCCTGAATAAGGGGCTGATCAGAGCTGGGCCTGCAGTCTAGCTAAGCTACTGATACAAAGGAGTAGTTTTAATCCTACTGCCAGGCTGATCTCAACTGATCATAGGATGGGTGAGCTGCCCAGGCAGTCATCAGGAGGGAAGAGTGAGGTTGAAATGTTATGATGGAGGTGAACAAATGCCTGCCAGACCAGTGTGAAGCACCAGCAATAATTTAATCAATGATATTCAGCTGGGTTTCAGATAAGCAGAACTGAAATAATAGAAAGTGGTAAGAATTGGTGGTGATTTAAAATGCAGCACAGCCCTTAGCTAGTAATTTATGGCTTGTATTTTTACATGGCTTTGTTTTGCTTTCAGTCAAAGCAGGAGAAGATGGCATGCCGAGATAAGAGCATGCAGGATCGATTGAGGCTGGGGCACTTCACCACAGTGCGGCACGGCGCGTCCTTCACTGAGCAGTGGACAGATGGCTATGCCTTCCAGAACCTCATCAAGTGAGGACCAACAGGATTGTCTTTAACTTCAGAGGCAGAAATGGAAAAAAACCCTAGCAGTTGTGTGTGATGTCTTGCACGTCAGAATGTGAGAATGGTGCGATTGATGCATGGAAGGGTCAGATAGGAAGTCCTGACAATGGGGAACTTTTTCACGCTGAAGTGAGAAATCCGTTTCCACTGAAACTTCCAAAGACCTGAACCGGAATGAAATGGTTTGAGTTGGCCTCTGGGCCAACTGTTGTTAGCTGTTGGGAATTCTCAGTGCACCCAGCCAGCTGTGTACTTCTTGGGGTGGAGGGGTGGACTAAAATCTCACCTATGTCGTGAGTCAGTCCATTTGATTTACATCCCTGCATATATTAGTCAAAGAAGGGTAATTAGCTTGCTTTTTTTTTTTTTTCCCCTTAAGTAGAAAGTGGAGATGCTTGAAAGAGAAAATCCATACTATTTAACTTGTTTTGCCTTCTGGTAACAGTGATCAAAGGGCCTGCAGAAACCTGGAAATGGAGATCAGAGACCCTTTATGCAGGATGTTAATGGAAATATCCAGTCAATTCCCACCTGGCCTAGACCTTTAAGTAGGACTTGGTAGATTAATTGCACTAGAGAGCTGTGTGTGATCCTTTAAAATCACATCACTTCTCTGTAGTCTCCCTCTAATAGGGAGGTGCAGCTCTTGTTAGGCTCAGATTAAGGACTTAAGGACATGGAAAAAATACTTCTGGATTTTTACAACAACTCACCTGCCGTTGCACTCCCTTTTTAAAAGAGAATTAGGTATGCAAGTGCTTAGGTCATTTAGACTTGAAATTTCAAGAGTGCTTTTATCACTGTAAAACGTTTCAAGATAGTCTTTTTGTCTTGGAGGGGAGAGACAGTTCCTTAGTGAAATCAGGAATGATGTTGGTTATTTTCCAGAGAATTTAGGATAGCTTAACTGTACTTTTGAAGTGTAAGGATACTTTCTCACACAGTGCCAGACTTCAGGAATAGTTCTAACAGGAAAATCTGGGATTTCGAACAGAGGCTTCTAGGAAAAAGTGTGTGGAAAGTTAGTGACTTGCCATGGATCCTAGGTTTCCATGGGGTTAGCATCTGCTTTGCATGTCCTTTGCATGAATTAAACCTTTCACTTACTGAAAGATTTCTCTGAGCCAGGAAAAGGATCTCGTTTTATGTAAAAATATCTTTAAAACTCTGACTCATCATGTTTGGCACATCCCCCTTTTCTCTACAAAAATATTTTGTTACAAATCTTAGGAATACAGCTGATTTGAAATTCATGGCTCCAGTCTGGTAAGAGCAGATGTTGAAGACAAAAAGTGCACACCCTTAGTTATCTGTGTTGTGTTTTTTCTCCTCTCTGCTTTTCAGGCAACAGGAAAGGATAAATTCCCAGCGGGAAGAAATAGAAAGACAACGAAAAATGTTAGCAAAGCGGAAGCCGCCGGCCATGGGCCAGACCCCTCCAGCCAGCGCCGAGCAGAAGCAGCGCAAGAACAAGACCAACGGAGCAGAAAATGAAACGTAGGTTCTGTGGCCTTCCTGGTGCGTGGCAAAGCCACATGCTTTGATTAGAGCTCAAAATATCTCTTGGGAAATGGAATCCTACCCTTGCTTCCAGGCTTCACTCCATGCACAAATGAATGTTGTGGAATTAGCCTGGCATTCAACAACATCTGGCTCCATTTCTAAATAGTTTGCCTTGAAATAAAACAAGGATCATTACTGAGTCCAGACTTCGTATGAGCTTAACCTTTTTTTTTTTTTTTTTTTTTTTAATGAGTCTAGTAATTTTTTCAGTATTCCTGTTGTGGTCAGGTTTGAAAAGTGGGCTCTGACTTCAGTGTTGCAAGTTTAGAATTGATCTCTGTATCAGGGTATACATGGTGCTTTTTTTTTATGGAAAAAAAATGGTACACATTTAAAAGCCTTGATTTGTGTATTTACTGTGGAGAATTCTGAGTTAAGAGTTTTGAAACAATTCATCTGGGATGCTGAAGGAACAAAATGCTCTCTATAGAGACAGTGCATTGACCATTAGCCTGTTCTCCAAAATGGTTCTTCACACATACGTGACTCAGGGAAATGATTAAACTGCTACTGTTGGCGTACATTTTTTCTTTTTCCCCTGCCTCTTTTGAAGTTACTGATGCTCTAAGAGACTTGATATTCTTCTAGAGTAAAGCTGAGGCTCGAAAGAAATTTAAAATACTATTTTTTCAGAAGTTTTTGTGAGTTGGAAATACATTTAGTTAGAGACTTAGCCCTACCTTCTCCTAGTTCCCTTTATAGACTTAATTTTATTGCTGTAGGCTATTACCATAACCCTCATTGACACTTTTTATTTTTCACTATTAAATCTCCTGGGCTTGACTTGACCTCAAAGATCCAGAAGCCCTTTGAAATCTTGGTCTTAATCTTTAAAAGGACATGTGAAGCAAAAGCTCCCACTGCCTTCGCAGTCTTAGCAGAGAAGGCACAAGGTTGGGTGAATCCTGATGTTCAGGGTACCCTCAGCTCCCTTGGTGTGCCCCCAAAATGGGGTACAGGTACCTGCAGATCAGGTGGGTTATCTTGGAGAGCACTGTGTTATTTGCTTCCTGCAAATAACTAAGTTGATTGGAGACATTTCCCCCTCGTTCTGCCCAAGAGAGCCTGAAAAGAACTAAATAACACTTAAAAGTCATCCTTTTGTATTGCCAGGTTTGAGCTGAGAGAAGCAAATGGAATTTTTGTACATGGATATTTTGAAACATTGGTATTCACTGTGGCAACCTTTCACTTCCAAAGGGCAGGAGGCGCTTTCCCCATTTTTGTGGGATTCTTTTTCTCCAGCAGT
Organism: Trochalopteron elliotii; assembly: GCA_024734555.1. NCBI lineage: Eukaryota > Metazoa > Chordata > Aves > Passeriformes > Leiothrichidae > Trochalopteron > Trochalopteron elliotii. Next base: position 357,924 of record JANPWX010000199.1, read on the forward strand.
CTGGTGCAGCTGTAGTGTGGCTTATTTTCAAGACATGGCAACACAGGTCCTGATGTGCACTGAGAATCCTGGTCATGTCTATGATGCTTCTGCTTGTGCTGTGAACCTGCCTTGGCATAAATCCAGCTTTACCATGATCTGCTAGGAAGCCTTTTGGGCTCCCAAGTCTTTTTCTCTGTTTCTTGCTGGTTTATCATTCTTCACTGATACATTTTAGGGTGATATCTTCGTGGTTTAAAAAAGCTTCTTGTTGTGTGCTTGATAAAAACTGCTTGCCAGGGTATGGATATGGTTCATGTGGAGCATTGTAGCTTATGTGAAAACACTGGGGTTTTTGTAAGTCAGCTGTAGCAACTGACTGAGTGTCTACTTGCTTAATCATTAGTTATCCAGTAAATGCATTTGTTGGACCATTGTGTATCGGGAACAAAATTTTATTACTTCTGGAAGGGAGGCTTTTCATTGTGGAACTCTTAGAGAGGCTGACTTTTAGGCAGTGTAAATATAAATATTTCTAAAAGTTGAATGAGAAGCAGACAGCCAAATTCCTTTTAGATTTTTGGTTACTCGTTGGTTCATGGTTGTTTCTGTGTCTTAAAAAGGAGAGGAAGGTCCCATGATTGAAATTTAAACACAAGCTCTCCCAAAATGAGTTTTCTAGCCTGTGAATGAGAAAAGAGTTTTCATTCAGGAAGATTAATCCCCTGGGCCTGGTTGAGATTCGTTAGAGAAGCTTGGGCAGCCTTCAGCTGCACTAGAGGTAGGTAGGGTGTTTCCACCATGTTTCTGTCAAACAGGGCAGTGTTTGTCTCAGAGCCCCCTTGATTTTTGTGATGGTTGCTGTGACAGACAGCTATTTCTGGCAGTGTTACCCTGGTGGTGCTCATTACATCTCTGCCCTAATGAGTGGACTGATGGTATTTGTTATTTGTACACAAGCACACGTGCAAACCTTGTTGCTGGCTTATTCAATTTTGTCTTTATTCCTTACACAGCAACAGCAACCAAACAATGACAGAATCACAGAGACCTAAACTCTTGGGATGACCTTTTAGATTATCTGAATCTAAAATTTAGGCTATGTGTGTGAATTAGAATCATAAAATCATACAATGTCCTAAGTTGGAGGGGACTCCCAGGGGTCATCAAGTCCAGCTCAGGGCCCTCAGCAGTTTTATATGAAATGAGACAACACGTGACCATTTTTGGCACTGGCTTTGTTTTATATGTATGTTTAATTTGTAATAAGCAATTCCTTCTGCTTGAGATTCTTTTATAGGGAACTTGCCTTATGAGTTTTCCATTAAATTTATCAGGTAACAACTGCTTTAGGCCTTGTTTCAAGTACCTGGACTCGCTACATTATCAACAGAGGGAAGTTGGGACATTTCAAGATGAGCACTTGATGAGCTGAATGCTCTCTCCTGTCAATTTACTGAGTAAGATCTCCCTGCACAGATGTAGGACTCGGTCTCCCTTGAAATAAGTGTAGGTGTTGAAGCTCTAGAGGCCTCCTGCACTAACCTTGTGTGAAGTACTGTGTAGAGCATAACTGCTGTTTCAGAAATCCTCCTGGGATATGCTTTGAACTCAGTTTAAGTTTAAAAAATTGTATTTGTATGCTGTCACATGCAGGTCTTGTTTACAGAGTGAAAAGATGCAGTTGATAAGAGCGTTGTAGCTTTATGTTCACATGTGATGCTTTTACCAAATTCCTTGTTGGTAGTAATGAGACAGTTAATATAGTGATTCACTTTTCTGATCCTAAAGATCTCAGCATTTCACTGGTGATGGGCTCTGTCAGTGTTTTAGTGTAAGGCTATGCTTTGATCTATGTGGCACACTTGGCGTGGAAAAGACGTTGAAAACACTGAAATTTCTTTTGACCAACCATCTAGAGCAGAAACTTTGCACATCGTTTCCTATCAATACAACAGGGATTGTTCCCCTTATCCCATTGCTTCTCCTAACTACACGTGAGGTCAAAAATACGATAAAGTGAATTTCCCAAGGTTTCCCTGGAAGCCACTTGGCAGAACCTGAAACAGGAAAAAGTTCTGAATCCCAGATGATTGCTCTTTTTGCAGTGGCTCTGTGGCCAGGTGCTTCTAGTCTCAGAGTGAATAGCTGCGTTGAATTATCCAGCTTTTATTACAAATAAAAATTTGATAATTACTCAGTAAAGCAAACTTGACATGGAAAAATAAGATGTGGAATGTTCAGGCTTCACTTTTCTATATTTAGATTATGGTTCAGCTGTCTTTGTTAAAAGTCAGTCAGTAGCCTAGATAGGTGTTATTAGGGACTTGAATTTGAAATTAATGGATATTGTTGAAGTTTAAGGTTTTCTTCTCCTTTAGACGGATTATTGAAAAATATAGGTTGCAGAGTTTATCTAAAAAAATTTGTGCTGGCTGTTGATGTACTCTGTGGAGTTGTTTCTTCCACTGGCTATGTGCATTCTGCAGATTGTTCACTTTATCACATTTGGAAACCTAGTGTGTTGAGTCTTTCTTTTTTATGCAGGTTAACATTAGCAGAGTACCATGAACAGGAGGAAATCTTCAAACTCCGACTAGGTCATCTTAAAAAGGTAAGAACTAGTTGCAACAAAGGCTTTTTGTGCAGTATTTTGTGAACAAGAGCATTTCTCTGTCGAGATCACTACTTGTTTGATAATCAACAGGGTTTTGCATGTGAAAGGGATAGCCAGGATTTTATAATAATTTTTTCGGTGGTATTCACAGAAGATGTTCTTTGCTTCAATAAATAGATTTCTGTGTCCTTACAGTTAGGATTTCATGCAGAGTTCTACTTTTTTGATACATCCTCTGTCACTGTGACCTGCCTGGTGCTGAATTCTGAATGTGTATGACATGGGGGAACAGTAAGGAATGGGCCAAGGGAAGAAAATTATAAGAACACAACAACAACAACAACAACAAAAGCAACAGTCATTGACTTTTCCAGTTCTCTGCAATATTGAGTAATTAATGTTATCAGTCCAATAAAATCGCTTGGGCTGTTGCAAACCAGTCCTGTTCAGGCAGCTGCAATGCAAGTTTGTTCTCAAATACCTTGGCCTCAGTAGGAACTGTACCTGCAAGTGAGGTTATATTGAGATAAGGGGTTGGTTACCTTGAAAGTGATTGCAGTGACCTATAAATAAGTTTTCTAGGACACTTCAACAGATGAAATACTGGGAAAAAAAATAGATGTCTTCTGCCATTTCCTGGTTAGGTGTGATCTCTGCTAAGGCCAAGGAGTTTTCCTTTGGAAATGAACCAAAGAAGCAGCAAATGTCTTGCTGGAGTGCCCCTTCCTTTCTCAGGTGGTGCTCAAGCTCTGCATCTAGTTTTTTTCTTATAACCTTGACATACAAGCTGAATGCAAGGCCTCATTAATACATCCATACTCCTTGTTATTTTCTGTGGAAGGGAAAATGCACACCCAGAATCTGCTGGCAGTCTGCCCATTATGCTTTATTGACCTGTGAACAAAGAGAAGTGATAGGGGCAGGAGAATGCTGCAGGCATGCTGGCTCTACAGCTCCCACATTGCTCCAGGGGATTAACTGCAGGTCCATCTATCCTGGCATGTAACATTGGCACCCTGGAATGGAGGAATCCATTTGGAAATGGATCTTAATGGAAAATGAAGTAATGTGTTGGGATTGTGGTATTGTCTGAAGCTGCACTTATCCTTCTCCACTTTTGGAAACTGGCTCATTCTTTATGTCTAAAAATAGAACCAGTTGGAAAGGGAAGGAGCAGAGTCACAAGACAGATGGGTAACGATGTCCCCTGAGTTACATACACAAAGTGTACTGTTCAGGGAGCACATTTGAATTGAAGTTTGCAGCCCACAGTGATGTGAATTCTTGTGCTGTTTTTGAGGGCATCAGAATTTCCAGCTAGACAAACACTGTGTCAGAACTTCCACATGGCATTGACGAACACTCTGACCTGTTTGAGCAGTTACCACTAGTAAAACATAATGTCCTTCTCTCACACTTCACATCCTGTCCAGGTGCTGCCCCATCCAGTGTGGCATCATGACATCCCTGCTCTTACTGCTGAGGGCTGTCTTCTTTCTCTTGTCCCACCAGAACGGAAATTCCTTCAAAAACAGCTGCATAGCACTTATTCAGGGAAGGAGCAAGACCACAACAACAAGGCTTCTTAATTACAGAAAATATTATAAACAAGGAGGTGTAAAGATACATCTCCTCCTGTGTAGGTGTGAACAGAATTGCCCAGTCAGTTTTCATTCCTGTTACGTGCCACATGACTGCAAATTGACTGACCATCTCTGATCTCCCAGACAAGTTTTATGTCAATAACCTCTTGAAAAGAGGAATTGCATTTGTGTTTCCATAGATCAGGTGGAAACACTACCTGCAGTACCTTACAGAGTGTTGTGTGGTTTTTTTGGTTTTTCCTTGTTTAGGAAGAAGCAGAGATCCAGGCAGAGCTGGAACGGCTAGAGAGGGTTAGAAATCTGCACATCAGGGAATTGAAAAGAATACACAATGAAGATAATTCACAGTAAGCACATGGGATTCAGGGATAAGAACTTAAAGTATTTTTTTATTTGTTCTCTTCGTAATGAGAAACAGTCTTTTCATAATGGACAATACTTAATCCTTTTAAAATTGATGTTATAACTCAGTATTACTTGATTGTGGGTGGTACAGTTATAGCTTGAACTTCACTTAAGACAAAGGCTTCCAAGTGCATCAAGGTACCATTAAATAGTCTTTCATTGGTGCAGAGTGATCAAATAGTATAAAATTTGTTAGTCATTAACACAATTGTATTTCTCTCTCTGAAAGTGAAATGTTGTTTCTTAGCTGTGCGGTAGCTGTAATTTGTTGTGCAGAGGATATCATTATTTCTGTCTTCTTGAACTGTGTCTTTCTCACCAGATTTAAAGACCATCCAACGCTAAATGATAGATATTTGTTGCTACATCTTCTGGGTAGAGGTGGCTTCAGTGAAGTATATAAGGTAACTTGGAAGTGGCAATCTTGTGTAATCTGGATCTGCAGGAAGCAGAGTTTTTACACTTGTTTTCTCAATGCTGTCTGAGTTATGGAGGGAAGAAGGGAGGACAAAGCTCATGGTGCATCTGACTTGCATTATACATCAGAATTGAGATTTTCAGGTGCTGGCCTTGTCTGCGGGGTTCAGATTTCCTTCAGATATGTGTCAAAAAATGTTGTACCGAGTCTTCAATTTTTGTTAGGACAGAGAAGCAAGGCACTTGTTTCCTCAAGTGTTATGCACAAATACCTGTAGTGGCTAAGCCTTACTGAGATGCACAGTAAGTCTGAACCTAATTGTAAATAAGAGAAAATAGCTTCAAAAATAAGAGCAAACCCTGTACTTCCTGGGGGCATAAGACTTTGTTTCTTGTGCCTTCATTTTACCCCCTGAAATAGCAGACTGGGGACTGTGTGTGTGTATGTAGTTTTGGGACTGCCTTAGAGCTGAGGATTCCTGGTGTGTCAGCACTCTTAACAGCCAAGACCTGGGATACTTCAGTGCTTGCTATGTAACTGTTACATTTAGAGCTATTCCAGTACTCAGTATTCCCCACTTGTACTCAGAAGTTTGGAATTCATGTTGAAATTGGCTAGAATGGAAATAATTGTGCCAGTGCAAATATTGGAAACTTCATGGTGCTTTATTATTTTGATGCAGCACAACAATAGGGTCCTAAACTAAGGGGATTAGACTGCTCACATGGGGGGGAAAAAAGAGTGTGAGCTGTGTGTAAGTACTTTCAGCTGCTTTGCTGACTAAGCAGAAAGTTTTGGCTCCACAGATGAAAGCAAGATGGTATGAATGTTTCCTACCTGTTTGATCTTAAGAGTTGTAACTTATTAAAGAAAAGAAATGCTTAGCCCTTCTTTTCCAAGGTCTTGGCCAATCTATTAAGCCTTAATAATTAAGTAGGCAATTTTTGAGGTGAGCACAAATTATGCCTGTTTGCTTACTACAGCATTTTGTCTTGTCCTGGATATTACTGTATTATTGTTGCTGCTCTCAGGCAAGGTAGATGATTTCTCCATTGCTCTGTGAGTGCCATTTCAGAGGTCCATTCTTTAAGGACTGTTTAAATAATAAAAAAGTGGAGGGAAGGATAAAGCACAAGATCACACAGCTCTGTCATTGAATTCTCCAGCTTTTATATGTGCTGAAACATTAGGCTCTCAGTTGGAGAGCTGAGCTACCAGTGTGAAACAAAGCATTGAAAAATCTTCTGTATTTTGGTGGTTGTTTTTTGTTAACCCAAGTGTAGAAAATAAATTTTAGACTTGGGGGAATAATAGCACGGTCTTTCCCAGTATAAAAACTGTCTATATTTTGGTAATTTGGTCTTCCTGGTCCCTTTGTAATTCTGGTAGTAAAATGCCAAAATCAATGCAGCATGAGTTAGATTCCATGGGGAAGGTCAGATCAAAGGACAAAATATTCAATTGTTTTCAGAGTTGCTTGAATTCATTAGTGCAACTTATTACATCAAAATGTGGGTTTGCCTTTCTCTCACTGTGTTTTAATGCGGATTTCCTGGGTGGGGTGGTTGGTTTGTTAGAGCTTGTCTGCTTTTGCAGTATTAACTTGAGCCTGTGATTCCTACTGATTTTCAGCTCTTCTCTCTGCAGGCATTTGATTTAACAGAACAGAGATATGTAGCTGTGAAAATACACCAGTTAAATAAAAACTGGAGGGATGAGAAGAAAGAAAACTATCACAAGTAAGTGAGTTTGTGAAGCAGACAGCCATGTTTCCCAATCCCTCCTGCATTTGGTTATCCAGTGCCTGTGAACAGGCTGCCAATTTTTTCCTGTGTTTGCCACATTTCAAAAGCTACCTTCTGTCCCTGTAGCTACTTGCAAAAGTTCTGGTCAGATTAGAAATGTTTTAAATGTGTGCATACACACACAGAGTTTTGTATAAGCCCTGTGACTTCACATTTTAAAGCATTTGTGCTTTGTGAGGAAAGTGCTGAAGTGGCTTCTCTCTGAAATGTTCGAGCAGTTCCATGGGAAGTTGTTTGTCCTGCCCATCTTTCAGGTACACACCTGTGTTGTGCTCCATGGAAGCTTCCCCCTTCCCTTTGTTTCCTAGAATAAGTGAACCTAATTGTGGCTTTCCACTACCTGAAGGGAGCCTGCAAGAAAGATGAAAAGAGACTATTTACAAGGGCCTGGAGTGACAGGAAAAGGGAGGAATGCCTTCAGCATGACAGAGAGCAGGATTAAATTAAACATTAGGAAGAAATTCTTTACTGGAAGCCTTTTGCTATTGGTAACTCTTGCTCCCTAATGGTATGGGTTAGGTAACTCTGCAGTGTGATAGCCAAGCCTTCTCCATAGGACTTCCAAGATAAAGCTATGTTCTGAATTCCCCAACAAGTCACTGGGACAAACTAAGCTGAATTTGAAGCCTAGAAGTTAGGCTGTTAAGCATCATGGAATTCTTCTAGAACTTGATGATTTTTGTATTCAGCTGTCTTGGATCTCTTAAGGATTTATGAGGTTATTCTATTCTGGCAAGCAGTGCCATTAATCAAGATGAGTTATTTTGTAGCATTGCCAGAGTTGGAGCTGCACTTGGGTTCTGTGGTTCCCAAGAGCTGTTCTGTGCAGTTCCTCCTTCACTTGATTTTTCTGAAGCTGTCTTAAAAACACGGCATGGGTTTGATTCAAGCTGGGTGCTGTGTGCTATGTCTGGATTCACTATCCAGAGAAATTAGAATTAAGTCACTTATATGACTAATGCTTAGACTTTACTGTTTTCAGACATGCATGTAGAGAGTACAGAATTCACAAAGAACTGGATCACCCTCGAATAGTTAAACTATACGACTACTTCTCACTGGATACTGACTCGTAAGTTGTGTTGCCCTGTCCTTTCTCGTGGTTTGACCTATTCACTAAAGGCTAAGTATTTACAACTTTCCAGGAGAGTCCAGGTGTCCACACCAATGTTAGACTTGACTGCAGAGATAACAGACGTGTACTTCCAGCATACACTGGTTTTCTAGAGAATCCAGCTCACAAACCAGTGTGGTGTCAGATGTGGTGCTTTAACTGGTAAATCCTGCTCTTGGCCCTGGGCAGATGGCACAGCTGATCCAGCTTTCAGCCTCTTGGGCTTTAGTGGGGGGTCTCTGACCTATGTACTGTTGAGCATTGAGGCATGTGCTCCTGGTACCTTACTTTTGGAAAGGGATTAATAGGCTGAAGGACTCTTTAATGTATTGGCCAAATAGGTGAGTTACAGACAAGCAGTAACAAAGTGTTCTAGTTTCTATCAGATGTCTTAATTGCAACAACTGCTGGTTTTCTTTCAGGTTTTGTACAGTGTTAGAATACTGTGAGGGGAATGATCTGGACTTCTACCTGAAACAGCACAAGCTAATGTCGGAGAAAGAGGCACGATCCATTATCATGCAGATTGTGAATGCTTTAAAATACTTAAATGAAATCAAACCTCCCATCATACACTATGACCTTAAACCAGGTATGCTGTGCTGACATGCTTAAGGATGCTAAGGAAATGTAATGGGTTGCAAGTTATACAGGGAAGTTTCCTTTGGTCAGACAGCAAAAAGAAGACGGGACTGTCTGGGAAAGCTAACTTGCAACAAGAAAAAAAAAAACATAAAATGTGTAGAACATTTGGAAAATATGTAAAAGGTGTAGTCTCCCAGAATTGCAACATAAAACAAGGAAGTGTAACATTTTCAAGAATGAGACCTTGAACCACCAAGTGGCTGTGTTTGTTTTCTTCATGTCCTGCTTGTATTCTACTGTTGAGAGCTTCTGTAATTGCTTCATAAAGGTTCCCACAATTACTGGTGTGCTTCATGCTCCCATTCTTCTGGCTTATTCCTTCTGTAATCATCTGGCTGAAAAATTGATGGCAGAAGCTAATGTTGAAATGTTCATTTTTTCATATTGTGTGTCAGCTCCCAAAGCTGAGGACTCACAGCCAGACTGCTCAGGTTTGCCTTTGAGTTAATTCAGTTACATCTGCCATGGAGAAGGTCCTCCCCAAATGGTGGTGTATATTTTCCTTCTACCACTGGGGCAGAGCCACAAGGGGGAAAATGGAAATGTTCTGTTTTGAGATGATGCATATTGGCTACATAGCATTTTTCCTAGTCCAGTAAATTCATCCATCTCTTTGGGCAGTTGTCCCTGGCTTGTCTCCCCATGCTGGTGGCGCCTCATCAGCATTGTGTAACTGGTTTGTGATGTGGTTTGTTGCATCAGCATGAGGAATGCGTACAGGAGATGGTGCTGTTGCACTGATTGTAGTGACCCTATTTCCTCCCTGGCTGTTCCCCAGTTGTCGGAGTTCTGCCTGCAGCTGCCTAGAGCTGTGGTTCATCCACTGCTATCACACACAGTTCTGCTACTTTACTGTAGGCTTGGAGAAAAACAGTGATGATCTGACTTCTTAATGGGTTTATGAAAGTCTCTTGCCTAAGCAGTAATTGTCCTTTTTGAGCTTAGAAAGTCACTGGGGAGCACTGTCAGGAAGGAGAGAGTTTCTGGCATGTTGAGAAGACAGAGCAAGTCAGAACTTCTGGGCAGAATGAGTCATTGTGTATGTGTACTTCTCTCCTTAATCCTGCTTTTTGACCTGCCCTTCCGATGGGACCTTTGGGAAGAGGTCAAAACAGCCTGGGCTTGAAGCTCATTTGGCTAACAGGGCTCAGGGTCTGGAGGCTCCAAGCAATATGAGGTCACTAGGTCATTCAAGATGGGCAGCTCTAGCACTTGGTGGTCCCTGAGTTGTCTCTGAAGTTCAGGGTTTTGAGAGTTAAATTATCTGGGGCAGCTCACTCTGGGTCCCTTGTCCTTGTGCAGTACAGGGCTCAATGGAATTTTATTCTTGCTAAATGTGTATCCTAAGGGCTGTTTCCTTCTTGTGTCTAGGTAACATTCTTCTAGTAAACGGTACTGCATGTGGAGAGATAAAAATCACAGATTTTGGACTTTCCAAAATCATGGATGATGACAGCTACAACTCAGTTGATGGCATGGAACTGACATCACAGGGGGCTGGTACTTACTGGTAAGTGATGCCTGGGACACTTGCAAGTTAAGATCAAGAGCAGTTTATAAAAAGCTTTGGAAGTGTCTCAGCTCTGTGTGTGCTGCCATTGGCTGTGACAGCTTGACACTGGAGGTTTGAGACCCTGAAACCTGTTCTTGTTGTCACACAGCTCCTTTTGAGGCTGACAGCTTTTCACTGTTCAATAGGTCAGTGTTTGAAAACCAGCTCATATTCAAAAGGCTGGTGAAAAGTTGCATATGCTGCTGAGGTAGTGAGCTGTGGAGTGGGGCTTGGCTGCTCTTTCGCAGTCCAGAGTGGCTCTGGCTCACATCTTAAACAAGAACGAGGGAAATATTGGACCTATTTGGAAATTCAGGTGCATCAGGGAGATGAAAAGAGTATTCCTCTGAAATGAGAAGGTGAAGATCCATAGTTAGCTCTTGAAAAAGATACAAATCTCATGGTGTTGTGTATGGCCAGAGCTTCACTTGGATGTTGTGTTTTCAGCAATTGTTTATCTTCTGTGCCAAGTGTCACTGTATCACCGTTGGCTGAGAGCAGACCCTTGGTGAGTGTCACCGAGTGTAACTCTTACATGTCAGTGAAGCTGCAAACTGTCACCATGGGCAACAGAACATTTGTTGGGCCATTCTGTGTTGTACAGCTTTGTTCTGTTCCTAAAAATGAAACTAGCTGTACTCTGAGTGAAGCTTAGTGTCTTTAACTGAACATGTCATCTGGGGTTGTATTTCTAAAAATATGTATTTTGGCTGTGTGCTTTCATTGTGAAATTGTTGGCCAAGCCCTTTCAACAGCAAGTACCAGTTCTGAAGATAAAAGAAATGGGCTTGTTTTGCATGATCTGGTGAAAAGAAACTGACTGTGCTGACTAGCTCAGAATACGTGTGTCTGGAGACTCCCTGTGATCACTGTTCCCAGAAGGAGTAGGCATTGGTGATCTTGGCCCAGAGATGCACAGGAATGAAATGGGACCCTTGAGTCCCAAACCAGTGTCTGATCATAGAATTTTCTCTTGTAAAAGGAATCATGGAAAATACTTGAAGCTGTTGCTCATAACTTCTTAACACTTCCTTCTAATCAGGTATTTGCCACCAGAATGTTTTGTGGTTGGGAAAGAACCTCCAAAGATTTCAAATAAAGTTGATGTCTGGTCAGTGGGAGTCATCTTCTATCAGTGTCTATATGGCAGAAAGGTAAGAAGGCATTTGATTCCTTTTCTTAGTGGTATTTCCGAAACCTTTTGGGTGGCCACCCAGGCGTCTGCTTCCTTTTCCACAGACTTAGAATGTGCTCCCTTGTCTCTTTGCCATCAGTCCCAGGGCAGAGTCCATGCTAATGGAAGTGGGGAGCACAGACTAGGCTGGGTTGTGCTCTACCTTTAGCATTTCCTTCAGAAGAGACATTCTGCAGAACATCTCTTTCCACTGGGCATATTCCTACTGAGGCTGTTTTGGGCAGGACAGGTGTGTCATTCGTGGTCTGAGGTTTTTGGTCTGGTCTTGTCTGTGGCACTTTCAATGCCCTGAGTCTTTGTACCTACTTTTTTTCTCCTCTGAGCACACACAGCCATCAAGACCAACAAAGACCCACTTTAGAAGTTTTTAGGATGGCTTTTTGAAGGGAAGAGTGTGGATCAGGAAAAGGTGATTTGTCACGAGGAAAGGCAGTTTGCTTTATGACAACAGGGGAGAGATAGGATGGAGAAGGGAAAGGATTCCATGGGCTAATTTTCGTGAGTCCCTGGTAACCAAGTGTTGTGAAAGCCAGGGCTGACGTGTGTGCTGCTCAATGCTGTCAGTCAGACATGTGGAACCAGCCTAGCAGAGATGAGTGGGTGAGTTTCTGCCAGCTCAGATGGATGACAAGTGCTGTAAGAGACCCACAAGGTCTGGAAGCAGGTGGAGGTCCCTACTGGCCAAGCCAGACATGTTGACATGACAGACAGCTTGATCCCTTTTGTTCAGTTGAGTGTGGGAGCAATACACCCTGGTCCTCTGGTATCCAGCAGTTGGTGACTGCTTGCCTGGAAAAATGCAGCTGTCAGGTGATGACAAACAGTAGAGCTACGGGCTCTTTTTATGCCTGTCACCAGCCTTTAACAACTTTTTTCTTTCTTTTGGTAGCCCTTCGGTCACAACCAGTCACAACAGGATATTTTGCAGGAGAACACAATCCTGAAAGCTACTGAGGTGCAGTTCCCTCCAAAGCCAGTAGTCACACCAGAAGCAAAGGTAAATCTGCTTGAAGGTCAGGCAGCACAGGCAGTTCCAGCCTCCTGATTTCCATAAAACCAACAGGAGTCCTGTGTTTAATGCTCACCTATCGCACAGTGATCAGTGGCTTTGCATGTCCCATCCTTGGAGGTGTTCAAGGCCAGGCTGGATGGAGTTCTGAGCAGCCTGGTCTAGTGGAAGGTGTCCCTGCTCATGGCAGGGACGTTGGAATGACATGAGCTTTAAGGTCCTTCCAACCCAAACCATTCTGTGATTCCATGATTACTGCAGCCATCAGGCTGAGCATTGAACAGTGGCTGCCTCTGCCCGTGCTTCTCCTGCTGAGCTTTAGAGCAAGAGCTGGGCTGTGTCTAGGGAAGGAATTTCAGCACTGGGGTTGTCACATTGGCTCCGTTCCCAGAGTCAAAAGCTTCCTGTTTCTGTCATTAAAAACTAATTGTTGCTTTGGCTTTGGGGCGCTGCAGGCGTTCATCAGGCGGTGTCTGGCCTATCGCAAGGAGGACCGGATAGATGTCCAGCAGCTGGCCTGTGACCCCTACCTGCTGCCTCACATCCGCAAATCCGTGTCCACCAGCAGCCCTGCTGGAGCTGCAATTGCATCAACCTCTGGATCATCCACTAACAGCTCTTCAAACTGAGACACAGTAATAGGCCAAAAACTGCTTGAGAAACCGGCAAAAAACTTTCAGAAACACCTTTGGAACAGAGGAATCCACAAGGGTCTCAAGAAACCTGTACCAGGTGCTTTTTTCTCTTGCTTTTTTCCATCCATAGAGCATGACAACATCAACTCTCATCAAGAAAGCCTTCAGCATCTAGGCCAAGCCATGTGGATAGGAGATGGCTTGAGGTTTATCCAGTCAGTGACCACAAAAGGGTGGCTGCTCTGAGCAAGGAGGGGAAACTCAAAAAAAAATACAAAAGGACATGGTTCCATGTACTGTGAACTTCTGAACATGCAGCCTTGGGGAATCCAGGACGCCGTGTGTGCTTCATATGAAGAATGTGGACTTTGGAAAAAAGACTGGGCTAGTCCAGTGTTGATATTTAAACATTGTTCTTTTTCTTTTAATAAAGTTTAGGTAACATCTCCTGAAAAGCTCGAAGCACCAAGGTTCAGCTGGGGATGGTATATGACTCTTTGCCCTTTGGAGGGGAAAAAAGTTGATCCTGCCTGTTCATGGCACTAGAGTTAGTGTTTTACCCCTAATTAATTTCAATTTTTTAAAAATAACAATTTTTTGGAAGAAAACAGTTTTCTGGTCTCAGTGAAACCCGTATTAGCAGGTTTGTGGCAGTGTCAATTCTGCAGCTGGTGCAGCTTTCTGCTCCTTTGGGGTGGACTCTAAGGAATGATTCACCTTCCCAAGAGGGTGGTGAAGCCCTGGGAGAATAGGCCTGTGTTACTCTGTGATCAGAGTGGGTTACAGCTCAGGCTGCCACAAGGTCTCAGCTGCTGCTTCATCGCTCTCACAACGGTTGCACCTTTTTAATGTGTTGAAGTGCTGTTGTTTTTGCAGATCCAGCCCCTCATGCTCATACCAAGCTCTCCATACTTGTGAGCCTGATATTGGCTGGCAAGCAGAGAGTGGGCAGGGATTGGAGCACAGCTCAGGTGTCACAGGTGTGGTCTGTGCCTCCACAGCTCTCTGCTGATCTGGTTCATGTTAGAACGTTCCAAAGCTGAAGCCTGGGAATGAGGAGCTATTGTCTGTTCCTCTCCACTGGGTGACTTGGCAGCAAAGCTTCCTCTCTCCCTTAACACTCTTCAGACTTGCTGACTCATGAAACTTGCTACCATTGCTGCATCAAATTTCAGATGGCAGGGAATGAGACAATGTTCTTGAGCAAACACCCTAATTATTGTCTCCCTCCTGTAATCTGCCTAGAGGGGTCTTGTACCTTCAGCTGGATCTGCCTGCGGTGAAAAGGGAGCCTCCCACTCTGCTTGCTTTTCCCTCCCTCATTGAAGGAAAACTGAAAACACAAAAAGCCCAGCAACTGAACATGTGGCAGCCAGGTTCGAGTGCTCCTAACATGTGGCAGGAGTTCTTAGCCAGAAATATTTAAAGATGCAGTGTTGAGGAGCTGGGTTTGTCCTGGGAGGAAATCGAGTGCTGCACTATTGCAATTCAGGATGGTGGTTAAAAACCAAACCACCCTGTGCACACTTGCCAGCCCAGTCCCTGGACCACTGTGGGCTGGGGCATCCTTGGTGGGACAACTCCAGGATTGTACCCACAGCTGTGGCAGCCTGTGGGCTGTTTGGGTGGCTCTGTTACCCCAGTGGCATCTCCTGGCAAGTGCTGTCTCCATCATGCACTGAGAACTGCCCCTTGTCCATCTTATTGTAAGCCACCATCTGCAAATATTGTGCTTAAACCTGATCAGGAACTTAGAAATGGAGCTGTTAACTGAGAAATGGAGCAGTCTCTTGGAATTAAGCAACAGGCCGGGAAGTGGAGAACTCTGCTGCTTTGATTTTTCTTACTATTTTTGTAGTGACTCTTGGGCTTTTAACTGGATTTACTCCCTTGCAGCTGCATTAAGGTGGTGTCTAAACTGCTGTAGTGTTTCAAAGAACAGAAATACTGCATCTTTAAATCCTCAGCCATCCTCTCTTAGCCCTTTCCATGCCTGCTGCTCTAAGCCAGAAGTTAATTTTCCAGCAAGCAGCTTCAACATGTTTATGCAGCCTCTGTCAGGAGAAATCAGGGTTGGTGCTTCATCCCATTTGCCAAAACTGGTGACTTGGTATCTGTCCACATTAGGGAGAATTCTAAAAGGGTTTTTTCTATCCTGGTCTCATTGTTTCTTGGCCAGCCAGTGTGTGCATCTCTGTGGGTGTGATTAATTTTATGTCAGAAGCATTTATTCCTGCTGTGCAACACCCATCCAGGGCCAGGGGACAGTGACAGCCTTTTGGGGCTGATAGCAGGGAAGGACCCTGGTAGAATTCTGGCTGCAACACTTCCCTTGTTAAGATGGGTTTCACTTCCAATAACAGACCCTATTGCCACACTGTTCATTTACTTAAAGTGTATGAAGAATTTGTAACTTAAATCAGGCCAGACTGTTTTGGCTCTACCCAACAAATGAAACATGGATATTAAAATAAGTTTTAAGAAACTGATTTGCTTGGCTTTTACTGTTTTTCTGCTCTTGACATTGGCATGAGCTCTCTTGCAGTGGCTGCACAGGGATGACACAGGACAGGATGAGAGGAAGGGTGCATTCCCTAGCTCAGACCAGTGAGATCTCTGCATCAGAGGAGGAATTATTGAAAATTACTGAGTCAGTTACTGGTGTTGATCTTGTTCTGGAACATAAATTAGGAAGCTGAGGTGGGTTTCATTCCCTCATTTCCTGTAGAGTACCAGCTGCCTTTAGAAGCCATATATGTTGAGGACATAAAAAAACGCCTTTTCTGTTCATGAAAATCTGTGGGTCACAACCCCCCATCCACTCCCCAGCCCATGGACACTCAAGTTGCCCCTTTCATTCACCCACAATAACCACACTGAGCAGTGATGAAACTCAGCTTCTTTAATTTCTTGGGGCTGGGTCTTGTCAACTTTACAAAAATACACAACAGAAAATTAAAAAGGACCTTGGCAGCTGAAGATGCTCAATCTGTTTGTATTTGGAGTGGGGAGCGCTGGGGCCCTTGGCACATCCTTCACAGGCATGTGGGGCCACTGTGCTGGGCATCTCCCAGGAGCCAGGGCTGTACCTGCCTCCAGAGCTGCTTCCTCAGGTGAACAGGCTCCCGGTTACTCTGCAAACCTGACCTGACCACTGTGTCTGAAATCCAGCTCAGTGAGGGCAAGTGAAACCAAACACTGAGCAAGCTTGGCTCCCTCCCTGCTACTGCAGTTGATCATTTTACAGCCCCCTCTTCCAGTTCAGATGATGTGACACAGATTTGGGCCAGGAGAGGCAGCAATGGTGCTTCAGTAGCATCAGCAGCATCATCATTGTCCTGCAGCAGGTAGGCAAGAGCCCCCACGTGCAGGGACACACCTTGACACCTGCAGGATCAAGATTCACCAAGGGGCTCTTGCTCGATGCTTCACCTCCTCCATTCACAGTTGGGAGTCGTGCTATAAATGAGCTTCCCTCTCACATTCACACACAGGAGCAGGCTCTTGGCCAAAAGGACACTTGTCTGTTCTGGGAGTGGGCCTGAGACATGGTCCCAATTCCATGCTTTAGCTGCATGGGGGTGTGAAGGCCAGGAGAAGCTGCTGGCATGTGCTGATGGTGAGGAACTGCATGCTGTCCCCAGCTCCATGTGCTCTTCCCTGCTCCTCTGTGTTCCTAGCCTGCATCTCCTCCTGGGATGGGTTACTTTCTTCTCCCTCCACCTTCGGCTGCAGCTTGTGTTTCACTCACTCTGTTGCTACTCATTTCCAAACACATTCAGTGACGGGGAGGCTCAAGCGCTTCGAGCTGATTCAGGAAAGCCTGAAAATTGAGGTTGTCCATCATCTGCCCTGCCAGAGTGTGATGAGCCTCACCAGGCCGCAGGCAGCCCTGGCCAGGAGCTGTTTTCCCATCCTCTCTTGCTTGGGCTGCAGGGATGGTGCAGAGCAGTGCCATGGTCCAAAAGGAGTTAAAATACAGGGATGGAGATAAAAACACAGGGATGGAGATAAAAAATGCAGGAAATGAAGATAAAAATGCAGGGATGCTGTGAACAGCAAGAGGATGAAGACAGGGAGATTCAGCCTCATGTTCAGACCAGATCGCCCATTCCCACCTGGGCTGCCCTGGGGAACACCAGCAGCAAAGTTATAAGGTGATGGGCTCTGCTTTGCATCCAGGGGAAGAAAAAATCCAGAGCTCTGCTCAGCCCTGTCCTCTCCCAACTGAAGGCGCCGGCTGCGTAGGAGCCACGAGCACACGCTGCCCTGTTGGCAACTGCCTTGCTCTTGGCTCAGCTCCGCATCAGGGTCAGGGCTCCAAACCTGCTTTGTTCAGCATTGGCTCATCCCAGCTCATGCTAATCCTGAAAATCCATGCACTCACACCCAAACCCAGAAGAGTGGCTGGGATTGATGCCAAAATCACCCCAGGCTAAAAGAACTGGTGAGGGATGGAAGTGGAAGGGGCCATGCCCATGCCTGAGTTAAGGCAGTGGCAGAGATGGAAATGTAGCACTTGGGATCAATTGGACCATGCTGCTCTTGCTCGAAAGGGCTCGGGAACAGGGTAAGATCTCTGCTCTGGTCCCATACCCGCTTCCTGCAGAAGGAAGATGCCGTTCAGGATGTGCTGTCCTCCACTACTCTCCAGCTGCTTTCCCTCCCTACTCTGCAGCCTAGTTCCAACCAATTTGCTCTTGAGTCATGCAGAGAAAGTGTTTTTCTAAAAGGCAAATTTCTTGTAAATGTCTGGAATTCCCTCTCTGCCCCTTTCCAGGAGCCCTCCAGGGGAGGTCAGGCAGGAAGGAGAGGCAATAGGCTGAGAAGGCAGCACTTCTCCTTGGGCAGCCCCCAGCCCTGTCTCGCCCCCGCAGCGGAAGGCCAGGATCTCAGCACTGGCCCTCACAAGGCTGGAGCGCCCTGAAATTCTTCATGGCAGCTCTAAGTGAGCACATCTGGTTTTAATAAATTATTTGCAGCTTGAACTTGCCTGACTTTTCAGGGCTGCAGAAGACAGAGCAGCAAAGAGCTCTGAGAGCTGCCGTATGGGGCTTCCACAAAGGGACCCCCTTTGCAGTGCTGGGAGACAGCAAATTTGGGAAGGCGGTCAGGGGGAATAAAGCTGACCAAGCACATTAAGGGACCCTGGCAAAGCTCCATCTGCTCCTTGCAAGAGCCAAAGGGATGGTTGGGCTGGAGAGAAAGGTCCCTTCATTTTGGCCAGGATCCCTCTACCTGCAGCTGAGTGTTCAGCAGAGCCCCAGATGTTCCTAAACATTGCATTTCAGCTCCTGGGGGAGGAGCACAGGAAGCAAACAGTAGGTGACTCCCTGACACCCCCTGCTTGGTGGAGTCTCAGCCACCAGCACTGAGACCGCTCTCACAGTGTTGAACCCTAACGAGAAAACCAAACTCTCAGGAGCATCAGCAGGGGCCTCAATGACAACCAACGTGCCCGGGGCTGTGGAAGCGCTGAACTCCTGCATGGTGCCCCCAGGCTTGTCCCCAAAGGGAAGGGTGCAAATGCAAAGCTTGGGGATGAGTTCCTTGCTGTACCGCCATGGGGTTCCCCACCAAACCCCACATCCCAGTGAGAGGATACCAATCACCCTCACTGCCTGCAATGCAAAGCCTGGAGCTTGGAGAGGGACCTGGAATGGCTGTTCCTGCCTGTCTCCAACAGAGAGAGCGACGTGGCCATTCCCAGCTGCTGCTGCCGGCACGAGGGAGAAGGAGCCAGCAGACGCCAAGACGGCCTCTTCCCCAAGCAGTGACCTCAGTGCACAGCGCCTGCCAGGTGGGTGTTGATCTTGGCCCAGCCAGTCCTATTTGGGGCCAGGATGAGGCCGAGGCAGCACTGAGCTCTTGGCAGAATCTGTCAGGTACTGCTGGTCCCCAGCAAAGCAAAGCCCCTGACACCAGAGTCCCCCAACAGCTGCTGCCCACAGGTAGGGCTTTGCTCTCCTGGAGCCCTCAGTCCCACAGAGAGCCATGGGCTGGGGGTAACACCCTCGGATGAGTGCAACAGAGCAGGACATGCTGCCTCCCTGATCATCCAATAAACAGACCCTTAGAACCCTCAGAAGTGGCCAGACCCTTCCTTCAGAAAATCTGAAGGCCTACAGATGCTGTCCACAGGTCCCCACATAATTTTCTCTAATGTCTCTGGCACAAGCAAACACCAAACGTGCCCCATGACAGCCCCAAACTTAGTAAGTCATGGGTGCCTCACTGCTCTGACCACCCCAGCTCCAAATCTGGGGTTTCTCCCCTACCCCTATGCTTGGGTCCCACTCCCCGTTGGTGATGTATTTTACAACCTGCTGAGCATCCTGACTGACCTTTTTTCTCCCAAGCATTCCTGACCAGACTGCCAGCCAAAGGCGGGCAAGTGGCTTGGGTCTATCTCCAGAAATGTTTTTCAAACCTGCAGAATGACTTTCACTCGAGCCAATGCTGTTTCACCCCATCCCACTGCAGTCCCTCCACTGTGACCACTCCCTACATGGGATGTTGTTTTGGTCAAAACCAAGAATTTATTTTTCCAATTAAATGACAGATACAGATGCTTCGACTGTGGGAATAAGCTACTGACACTGAATATCCCAAGTTCCAGGTAATCCTGGGAAAAGCCCATTGCTCCCAATCGATCTTCCCAGGCAAGGAGCTCTCCTGAGATTGTGGCCAGAAGTGCAGTTGGCCATCCTCTACATGCAGCCATGTGCCTTTGTCCTTGTCTGGCAGCAACTCATTAAGGCCAGAGGTGTCAGACAGCCTGGAAATGCCCCAAGGGAAAAACACATTTCCTCCCGATCCACTCTGTTAAGTAGTGACACAACTGGTACTAAACCAGATTAGGAGGAGAGTAGGTAAGGAGTTGTTGGCCTGTATTGAAGAAATTAATTAATAGTGCTAATTATCTGCTAATCATATGCAGCATAGGGGCCTCCAAAACACAGGATGAACCAGAAAGCTGCAATGCTCCATGGGATCCAAAGACTTTGACTCTGCTATGTTCCTTCTTTCGGATGGGTTCAACTTCCTTGAAAGGGATGTCAGGTTTATCTGGGACGGGTGGAGGGTCCCAGTCATGGGATTCTACAGCCCCGTCATGTCCAGCCACTCGTGTCTCAGTGGGTGACATCCCCCTGGAGTGGTCTCCAAGTTTTCAGGATAGGAGCAAGGATCTGGATGATTCCTTCCTCTCTGAGCTATGTCATGCTTGTTTCCTGTGGCAGCCATGGAGGCCAGCAAGGCCTTTCTCTCAGTGCTGCTGCAATTAAAAAATAATCCCTGCTTTAGAAAAACCAACAGCCCAGATACTGATGTGCTTAATTAGCCCGCCCAGAGGGTTTGCACCCCCAAAGCCCATCCTGGCACCAGCCTGAAAGTCCTTCCTGCCTTGCTGGGAAACAATGGATTCCGTTTTCTGAAGAACAGCCAAACCATGACTGGCTCATGCCTGGACCTCACCCCCTCAGGGATTTTTGCCATCTCAGGGCCAGATCCTGCTCCTTGCTCAAGGGAGCTCTGCCATGAGCTTAGTCTCATCAAAAGCATCATCTCCCCTGAATTTGTATCGCAGAGTCTGTGTGTCAAGGACTGACTGACCCTCCCTGCACTGCTCAAATCCCAGGAGAGCTCGAGGAGATGAGGCTTCCACACCCTCAGGGATGTTCCCCTAAGAATGGGCACCATGAGCATCACCAAAATGCACCAAATAGATGTAGAAAGCCAGGAATATGCCAGCTTCTAGTGTGTTCTGTGTATACTGCCTTCTTTGTGTAGCTTTTGAGGCCATGGGAAGCCATGCTGGAGTGAAGGTGTGAAGATGAAAGTTCAAAAGTTCTTCTAAAGTTTTTAAAAGCCTTTTATGTGCAATTCCTGGATGCGGGATTTTCCTACATCAGATATTGTGGATGTTCTTTGCCCCATGCCCTCAGCAGAGCACCAGAAGCTGGAGAGCTGCACCAGCCCCCACGGCTGGAGGGACTGGGCTTGTGGTGGAAGGTGCAGTGAGCTGTGTCCAACTTCAGCATCCACAGCTGGACTGGGAGCTCCTCAGCTCTGTGCCACAGACATGGATAGAGGAGGATGATCCAGCTGGGCTGGCTGTGCTCGTGATGAGATAACTCTGCCGGGCACCCAGAGATGCAAGCAACGATGTGTCGTGGGAGTTCACGTTAGCCCTTGGCTCCTCTCTCCGGCGAGGTGGAGTCCCACGCTGAGGAGGACCCGCAGCGGGACCCTACGCGGGACTAGCGGCACCGCCGGCATCTCCCCCACACCCTCCGCCCCGTACCAGGGCATCGCGACCACCCAGGATGCGGAGAGAGCTGCGTGGGTACTCTGTCGGGGGAGCCAGCCATCCCCGGGCACCTGCAGGGATGCCCTGGCCAGACTGGGCTTCGCTTCTACCACTCCCCCGCTTCACCCCCGGACCCTCCGCCCCAGCGATGCGCTGCAGCGGGCGGAGGCTCCCCGGGCTCGGGCCGCGCCCCGCTCTCTTGCCGCCGCTGGGGCGGGCCCCGATCTGGTGACGCAGTGTCTGAGCCCGGCGCGCACGCTTCGGCTTTTTTCTTATTTTATTTTGTAACATCTTTTTTCCCCTCTTCTTTCCCTCCCTCTCCCGCTCGCGTCCCTCCTCCTTCTCCTCCCTCTCCCCCTCTCCCCACCCCCCTCCCCGTCCGCGGCCCCGGCCCGGCAGGAGCGGCAGGAGGGGCAGGAGCGGAGCGGAGCGGGCAGCGCCCGGGATGGGGCGCGGCTCAGCGGGACAGCGGCCTGTCTGCCCCCCCCTGTGCCCCCTCCTCCGCGGCCCCCTCTGCTGCCTCCTCGGGCTCCAGCTGGTGCTCGGCGCCGCGCACCCAGGTGGGACCGCGCTCTCCCTCCCTCCACTTTCCTGAGTTTTCTTATCGGAGGGAAAAGGGGGGGCCAAACCACGTCGAGTGGCCAAACCAGGGCTGGGGGGGCTCCTCCCGGCCCGACTTCCCCGGGGAGGGGGTGGCGGGACCCCGGCGGCGGCGCGCGGGGCGGAGGGGGCCGCCTCGCTGTAACGCAGATCACATCGCTGTGGCTTATTTCCTCGCGGAATGTAATACTTGCTTTTACTACGGTTTGTTTTACTCCATCCCTCCGGTCGTGCTGCCTTCCGCCGCGTTTTGTTTTCTCCAGTTTTCTCGCGCCGTGTTTTCTTCCCGATCCGCCGCATTTTCACTCCCTTTTATCACTCTGGAGTTTAACTCCTCGCGCCGAGCGGCCACGCAGCGCCGGCCGAAGCCAGCGGAAACGCTCCCGCGGCCGCGGGAGGAGGG
>JANPWX010000199.1:380315-434268 GCA_024734555.1 Trochalopteron elliotii
GGGGGGGGTGGGCCGTCTGCGCTCCGCGGCCCCGCTCCGGCCCTTTGTTTCTCCGGGGAGGGCAGTTCGCGGAGCGGGAGGTCGGGAAGGAGCCGAAGGGGTTTGTTGGAACTTGCGGCCCTCTCCCATCCTGACCCCCTCTCCTCTCCCGGCGGGTTACTCGTAAGAAAAAGTGTCCCCCGGGATCGGGGCTGAATTGGGTATTTGCGAACTTTTATTTTTGTTTTTTTTCCTAGTATCTCCTGACAATAAAGTCAACGGGTTGTATTTTTTTTTTTTAACCTCCTAAAGGTACTATGAGCCAGACACTGGAGGCTCCTCTGCACGACCCCTGAAATTGCCGTATGAGATCCTTTTTTATTCCTGGATAGTCTAGCTTAGAACTAAGGAACTGCTGTTGGGGCTTCCTTGAATTATTTTGGCCCTATTGATAAAAATTTAAAATTTCAAAAGAAAGCAAAATTGGCTACTTTTGCCTGAAAGTAACAACTGTAAACCCTTGGCCTATTTTATCAGAGCACATTTAGCAAATCCAAAGCAGTTTTGGAAGTGGCAGCGTAGGAACACACTGATCCCCTGCCCCCACCTCCCCTCGCCCCCTTGTTTTCCTCTCTCCCCCCAGTCTCACAGTGCCTGGGGCTGAGCCACCTCACTCCAGGAGCAGACATGGGGTCATGGACATGATGACAGTGAGCAGCAATCCCATGCCAAGCAAGGGACCAGTTCTGGGATCAGAGGAGAAACTGCTTGGCTGGGAGATGGAGAAAGGAGGAAGCAATGGGAAAGAAGACCCTGTACTCTGGGGCATTTGGAAGAGCGGTCAGGGTTTGCTGCTGTTTGTAGAGATCTCAGCTGGACTTTCCACAGCTGAATTCCTGTTAGACCTCCCTGTAATTTACTTGAGGGCTGTGAATTGCTCCTTCTGTGGGCTTTAAGGGGGTTATTTCATTTCAGCAAGGTTTTGCTACCTTTAGAGGCCAATTCTGTCTGTTTCATCCCAAAAAATGTCAGTGGGATCCAGGTCTGGCTATTCCGAGAACACAGGCACCTCTGTCCCGGCTGAGGGGCGGGAGTGCGGTGGCAGTCGACCCCGTGCCGGGCCTGGGCGGGGAACAAGGCGGCTTTCAGCGGCCGCCAGCCCGCAGGGCCGTGCCGCTCGTGCCTGGCTGGTGCTGAGCGCCCTCAGCTTTCTCCTCCCCATCCCGAATTTCAGCTGCTCCTGCCCTGCAGTCCTGGTTGAGACCCTGTGGATGAAGGGGGCAGAGTATAGCACAACTGGAGGTGCCACATCCAGGATCTCCCATCACCAGGCTGGTTTGCGGCTCAGAGAGGATCCTCACTAGAAGTTTGGGATCAGGATAGAGTCGTCCCAAGAGTTCCTTGTTTCCAAGGACACTTTCAGTGGGGGCCAGCCCATAAGACAGGCATCGATTCCCCTGGGGAACTCTTGCTTCCTTGTGAGGTTTGTGCCAAACCCTCACCTTCAGGACAGCCAGAAAGGTGGAGCAAGAACTTTTGGCAGGAGGTTTGGGTTCCTTGCTGGGATATCTCCTCCAGCTGACCCGTCTTGTGCAGCATTGTGTGGGCACCTACATGCCTTCCCAGGGAAACTGAGGCAGCAGCTGCCATCCTGCCAAGGCTGCAGACAGGACAAGGTCCTTGTCTCAATGCCAGGACTTGGTGCTGGATCAACTTCCCACCTGTCCAGTGCTCAGTGTAGGTCCTGCCATGTCAGCTGTGGGGCAAGAGAGAACGCAAAAGGGACCTGGAAAGAATTTACAGCCTGTAGAGTAAACAGAGCAGCCTTTGCATGAATTTTCCCCCGCCATTTTCACCATCCTAATGGAAATAGCTTCTTGCATGGCAAATGCAGCCGCAAGAAATTATATCTTGATCTTCGGACTGTTTAGGAGCAGGAAAAGAGGTCAGAGGTGTTAGCTTTGCTGCTGGAGCCTGGCAGGGCACCAGGAACAGTGGAGACCTCTCCTCCCCGCTGTCTGCAGCCACGGCAGCTGCTGGGACGTGGCAGCAGGGCTGGGGATGGTGCTTATGCAAGACTGACAAGAGTGGAAAGAGATTTAATGTAACCTTCCATGCAAAACTGTCCCCTTCCCCTAAAGCCACCCAGCTGGTGTGGGACCCCAGGAGGTTTCCCATGAGGAGGTGCTCCTTGTGAGCATGTGCAAAGGCATTTTCAGGCGAAGTCTTGGTGATGGTTTTAAAGCCACGTTGCAGATTTTTCTCTCTGGCTTCATTTTCTCTCTGGCTGGATTTTACACCTTTCCCCGCAGGCAGAGGCACTCTCCTTAAGTATTACTTCCTTAACTATTTTCCAAGGAAGTATTTTGCCCCCAAATCAAAGCAAATGTGTGCTGAGGATGTTATCATCCCTCTGTACTTAATTTTTTCCAGATGGTAAATCCATCACAAGAGGCTCTGGTCCCATTACCTTGGTGGGTGCTTGGAGCAGGGAAGGGAAGGCTTTGGTCCAGCTCTGCCAGAGGTCCCAGTGTTACCCAGTGGATCATCATGCCCTGCTCAGCTCCATGAATGCAGCTGGATCTTGGGTGGGAGTGGGAGTGGTGGCCACCCTCCCACCCACTCCAGCCCATTCTGAGCCAGCATTTACTTATTGTTACAATTCAGGACAGCTCAAAAAATGATACATAAACTCCAGCTTTTTAGGAGGGCATTATAGTGAAAGTTTATTGAGAGTTTATTATCCACATCCTTTTATACAGTGTTTCAGTACAGTGGATATTATTGGTCATTTGGAGCAACACCTCGTGACCATTTCTTACACGTAAACAACAAGTTAGAAAAAACACCAGGTGTCAGGAAAAGGGATATCTACAAGGATTGTTTGGGTTCCTCCTTATGATTTCCCAGGCCAGAGTGCAACATAGCCTCAAGCTACTGCCTGAGGCCTAAAAATTTATTTTCTGACCGCTGTCAGTTACCCCATTTCCTGAAGGGTTGTTTAAGCAATTTGTAAAATTTGGTTCTTCATGTGCAGTGAGAAGCAGGATTTTAATTAATCTGAACAGTGCACAGCTCACAGAGCATCGACATTTTTCTCATTCCTAAGATTGCTTGGAGCCCAAAAGAGACCTACACAGATGTTCTTGTTCTTAAAGAACCCATCTGTAATTTCTTAAGGGTTAGAAAATGATTAGTGGATTGACTTGCAAATTCCTGGGAACACTCTTTAGTCTGGGAGCAAAGGTTTGGCTGTTTCAGAGGGCACAGGGTATTTTCCAGTATCTCCATCCCACTGCTCAGTCCTGCACTGCACCTCGGGCTGTTGCAATAGGGACACATATGGGGTTTTCCATGTAAAACAGCCTTGTTTGCAGGATGGTGCAGAGGTGGAATGGACAGATGGAGCTTTTCCCATTCCTCCACTTGAATCCAGACACAGCAACCTGGGGCTCTGTAGTAGTGGCCCCATTACCCCAGTAATGCCTGATCTGGGAATGCTGGGCATGAGGCAGGCAAAGGGCACCAGGTGGGAAGTTTCATGGTAAATATCATTTTAATGAAATATATATATATATATATATATGTGGGACACCGGAGGCAGACCCTGGTAGTGTGTATGTTCTTGGGTTTGGTGAATAGGGGGGGTCCCTGTCCAAAGACAGTGATACCACTGCTCAGGGAAAAAACATTAGGAGTGGTACTGGAGAAATGAGGGAGGAGAAATCTCTATGGAAATTTCATCATTTTGGGGGTGTTTCTTTAGTAGTTTTGAAATATTTGATAAGTCTTCAGCCAACTGTGCTGGAAGCACCTTGTGTACAAGGACGTGTCAGGGCTGTCCTGCATGTCACATCACACCACTGGCCAGTTTGCTGGCCAGGGGGTCTGGGGTGCTGCTGCACTGTGTCCTGGGAGGGAGCCTTTACCACTGTGCTCTTCATGTGTCCATTGCACTTCTCCATCCTGGAATGGACTGGAGCCCATTCAGTGGATGGTGCTGCCTTCATCTCCCTGCATTCCTTGGGAGTCAGAACCTCAGGATGCGTGCAGCTGCTGCAGGGCTGGAGCCTGCACCAAGTCTAGGGAGAAACTGGGGAAAAATTCCATCCTTCTATCCTTTGCTGAGTACCAGAGGGCAGATTCTGGTGCTCTTGTCTCCCCTGTGGCCACTGCTGTGGTGAGTCCCTTGGGCTGCCCAGGGACAAGCATCCCTTCTGAAATGCATTCATTTGTCTGTGTCCCAGGCAGGATGCCGGGAGAATGGGCTTCTCAATGTCTGCAGAGAGGCTGGAGCAAAGTATGTGGAGCTCTTTCAAACCCTTTACAAGACAGCAGGGAGGAGCAGGGTAGTAGGTAGCCATCATCATTGCAGCCAAGTAAGGAGCTCATCTCATACAGCTCCCACCATATAAACAAGAGCTTCTCTCTGACTGCTGAGCCAGCCAAGAGGAGTTTCTCAGCTCAAAGTGCACATCCTGCTGCACCATACCCCCAGCCAGACTTCGAAGCTTCACTTCCTTCTTTGTAGCAAGAGGTCTTTAACTCCCTGAGGTCTGTTTTTAAAAAACAAAACAAGAACCACCCTCTTTTGTTCTGGAGCTTGGCTTGGAGCACCCAGAGCTGCTTCTGGCAAGTCTGGCCCCAGCTGAGGCCCAGGGTTGTGCTGTGCGGGGTAAGTCAGTGGGATGTTGGGCATCATTGCTCGTTTACTGCAAACCTCTAATTTAGGAGCGTTGGGGGTGGGGGTTGTGTCTCCTCTCAGCTCTGAGCAGACGTGTCGTGAGCCAGACATGTCATAGGGCAGCCAGTATGGGTGCATTTCCTTCCCTTTTATTTTTTTTTTTAGTCTGAAGTTCCTCTCTAAGGAGTTGCATGGAGTTACTGATGCCAAGAGCGGCTGGGGGAGGCAGAGCCGGGACGTCCTTCCCGCAGGCTGGGAATGCTCTTGTGTCGTGTGACCACTGGCACAGGGAGGCTCTAACTCTGCTGTTGGGAGCTCCCACGGGCACACCTGATGCTTTTATCACTGTTTTCCATTCCCAGCCTGCAGAGGGATGCACAGGCTCCTTTGTTGGGCCAAAAATTGGTGCTCTTCATGGAGATGGCTATGCTTTTTGCTCTTCTCCACACCAAGACTGTAAGGATGGCATCAGCCATGCCTGGACTGACTGCTAGAGCTGGACTTTGCTGGGAACTTGTCTCAAGGAATAGGATTTTCCTTCAGAGGAATAACTTCTCCAGCAATATGAAATTCAAGATGGAGTTGGGGCTTTTCTGTGACCCTGCTGTACCCCTCAGCAGAGCTGTCTGAGCATGGTCGGGGGCCAGTCCTGGGGTCCTGCCCTCCCAAATGTCACTGGAAGGTGAATTGTCAGGCTGGTCCCCCATTCCAGCAGTTCCTTCTCCTCCTCAGGGCTGTGCAAGC
This sequence comes from Trochalopteron elliotii, assembly GCA_024734555.1. Taxonomy (NCBI): domain Eukaryota; kingdom Metazoa; phylum Chordata; class Aves; order Passeriformes; family Leiothrichidae; genus Trochalopteron; species Trochalopteron elliotii. The sequence goes on from JANPWX010000199.1 coordinate 385,723, forward strand.
TGAGCCCAGCTGAGGCTCTGTCAGGTGAAACTCCTGTGTTCCATGAGCAACTATTTTTGGTTTTTTGTGGAGTCCCAAAATGGCTTGTGTGGAAAGGGTCGTTAAAGACCATCTCCTTCCACCCCCTGCCATGGGCAGGGACACCTTCCACTAGACCAGGCTGCTCCAAGCCCCATCCAACCTGGCCTTAGACATTCCCAGGGATGGGACAACAACAGATTCACTGGACACCCTATGCCAGGGCCACTCAACCTTCACAGGGACAAATTTCTTCCCAATATGCTGTCTAACCCTGCCATCCTCCAGCTTAAAGCCACTGTCCTGTCACTCCAGGCTCTTGTCCAAAGTCACTGTCCAGCTCTCTTGGAGCCCCTTTAGGCGCTGGAAGGGACTCTGAGGTCTCCCTGGAGACTTCTCCAGGCTGAACATCCTCAGCTCTCCCAGCATGTCTCTATTTTTTTGTCATCTTTTTCTTTGTTTTTTTTTTTTTTTTATTCCAGGGGAATTTTTCTTCTCTGTTGCTGATCTTTTCCTCATACTTGGTGCATCCCCACCATATTTATTGTGAATGAGTTCCCACTTCCCACAGTTTCTCACCCATCAGTGCCATGTGGGTTTCAGAGCCACTGCTCACCCTTGGGCTAAAAAAATGGGCTGAAAAGATGGTGGTTTGGAGTAGGTGGCTTGGAGATGCTATGCCCTGTTTGCTGGCAGATGAGACACATTACATGAGGAGGTTCAGGCTGAAACAGGGATTCCTTTCTGCACCATGCAAGTGAAGGGTAGGTTTCTTGCTGCCAGACGTTACCAGTGAAACTTTTTCCTGGGCTCACAAATCCAAATGAAGGTGTTAGTTAGCACAGGGGGCTGCAGCCCTTGAGGGAGCTCATGAGTCCCAGAGCACCAGTGGAGGCCTGTTTGCTGGCATGGCTGGGGCACCTTGTGGGGCTTCAAGGCTTTGCTGCCTTTACCAGGTGGTTTGGAGCAAGCCATATCCGTGGTGTGTCTCTGAGAGGGATCACCCCTGTGGCTCTGAGTGTGCTCAGCCTCCTGCACAAGCCACCTGGACTTGTGTTTTTTGGGACATCCCACATAAAGGGGAACCTTGAATGAGAACAAGGGCAGGGAGCGCCTTTGCCAGGGCAGCTGCAGGGCAGGGCTGAATTGCAGAGGTTTGCGAGGGGCTCTGGCATCACATGGTGCCATGATCACCCTCACAGAGGAGCCAAAAGAGGTGGCAGGAGCTGGCAGGGATGTGGGAACAGAGCCTCACAGCGCTGACATGTTGGAGACAGCATTTGCTTTCAGTTGTAATTGCAGCCAGAGCCCTGGAGCTGCTCCAGTCCACAATAACTGGGAGAGGGGTCTAGCTTCAGTCCTTTCTTGAATTTGCTCCCTGCATTTGTTGCTGGTGATGGGAGGATGACAAATGCAATGGAGCAGGGATGCTCTGGGTGTCCTCTTGTGGGTGGCTGAGCTGGAATGTGCTTGGGGCTGGGTGGTGCCAAGGATGTCCATCCATGTCATGCTGCAGGGCTTTCTCTGTCTACTGTCCCTGTGGCGTCTCTCATCCAGTGCTGACCACAGTCCCCAGATTGCTGGTTGTGAAGCTTTCCATATTTGCTTGAGGGTGGTAAGGCTGTTGTGGGAAGAGTTGAGCTGAGTTGCTTCAGTTCAGGCTTCCTGCAGGCCAAGAACTTGATTTTTTTGATTAAGAGGAATCTGGAGCCAGCACAGGGTGTAAAAGCTCCCTTGAGGTCTGCCTCAAAAGATGGCAGCTTCTCCATCCCTGCAGTGTTCACCCACCAGTGCCAAGGCCAGTTTCTCCCATGGTGCTTGGGCATGAGCATCCCAGTATTTCCCACATGGGAGAGGAGAGTGTTTCTGCTGGCAGAGCCAGTGTCCTGCTTTCAGTCCCAGCTCCCCCCTGCCCCACCATCACACTGCCTTGTAGCACCAGCTGATTTCTGTGATCCCACCAGTAGGCTGAAGGCAACATCCCAGTGGCTGCACAGCTGGGACAAAACACTATCCTTGATGGGAATGTGTGGGATTTTGCTTTGTTTTCACAAGTCATCCGCAGAGGAGGAGGACCAGGATGTGATGGGTCAGAGCTACTCTGAGCTGGCCCTGCTCCAAAGATGGAAGATGCAGGAGGGAGAAGACAGAGTATGTCAATCCCAGCCCTGACCGACAGGGACTGGATTTTCCAGTGCTCTTTGTCCTGTGCCAGAGGACAGTTCCTCTTTGGGAAGGATCTGCAGGTGTTGCCATGGGTGGGTTTCCATAACTGGGGGGTGATTGGAAAGCTCTGCCTGTGTAATTTCAGGTGCACAGGTGGCTGCCAAAACCTGAGGAACATTTCTGAAAGGAGTCAGCCATAGCTGTGCCGTGGCTACTGAGGGCAGTGCAGGAGAGTGGGCCCTGGAGGGGACAAGGACATTCCCAGTCCCTTTGGGATACTCCTCTGGAGCCGCCTCCTGCAAGGATTGGGTTTGCTCTGCAGAATGCCAGCTTGGGAAAAGGAATTCATTGATCCAAACTTGCCTCCTCTCACCCAACTACACATCTATCCTGGGGTCAGGAATGCTGAATGCTCCTCTCAATGCCCAGGAGCCTATCTAAGCACCACTGCTGGTGTCATGGACACCATGGACCCAGTCAACCCCAAATTCTATAGAAATGAGGGAAAGAGAGGTGTATTTTTGGTGAAGCACAGCTTTGCTGCCTTGTGTTGAGCTCATGTGGGTTATACCCCCAGCTCCTCCCCAGCAGTGCACAGCAAGCAGTTTTGCACAGCAGTTTTGCTGGAAGAGCTGTGGGGGTGCCAGGGCTGAGCTGGTGCTGGAGCTTTCCCATTCCTCCATGGCCCAGCAGACACTGGGGACACACACTGTGTGGCCTCTCCTGCCTTCTTGGAGCCACAGGGCTGAGCTGCTTGCAGCATGCAGGGGCTGCCCAAATCCCATAGCCTATAATTTCCTACCTCCAGCTCTTCTCTTTTTAGAGTAAAATGGTATTTTGTGCTTCTCTGGCCCCAGGCCTGCCCCCTCCAGTCTGGATGGCTTCCTTGAACACGGTGCCACTGCAGGGCCGCTGGTGACTGTGACCCTTGCTTGCGTGGTGCTGGCAGCCCCAACGTGGCACTGAGCACCCTGACACTGATTCCTGCTCCAGGGCTTTTCCAACACCATGTTAATTTTTTCTTGCAAGACTGGGCTCACAGATAACAGTGAGGGGTGTCCTGTTGCTGATGCTCCCTGTGGTGATGCTCGTGGTAGAGCAGTTTTTTCTGTTCTAAGGAGCAAAGCACTGGTGTTTGGCTCCTTGCAGAGGAGCCACTGTGGCATCAGGCTGTGCCCCAGGGAGGCCTCATCCTGCTCCAGTGGGTCACAGCACTGATGCTACATCACCCAAACCTGCTTAAAGACCCCCATGTCCCTGGTGCTGGAGGGGCTGCACTGCCCTCACTGTAGGTGGGAAGGGGAGAGCAATGGGCTGGGTGTGGCATGGATGGTGCTGGCATGGGGAGAAGGTGTTTGGTGGGAGATGAGCTGGTCTCCCAATGTCCAGGTCAGGATCAGGCCAGTTCCAGCTGGAGAAACACCAGCACCAGCTTAAGGAACCTGAGCTTCAGCCAGCCAGAATCAGCCTTTGTCTAGATTTTTGCTTATTTTCTCACTTGACATGGTTTTTAAAATATTTTCAGTGAAATTAAATGTTTCCCTTAAATTAAATAAAACCCTGCAAACAAGCTACACTTTTGTTTATTTGACATCATCTAATAAATGTCCTCTGGGCTGGGGAAGAGGTCTCTGACATAATTTCTGTCCCAGAGCTGGGTCGATGCTGGAACTCCCGAAAGAAGTGGGAATGTCTGTCTTCCTCCAGTTCTTTTTTCCGTTTCGTACACAGGACAGAGAAGTTCTGTGAGCCAAGATCTTTGGTGCTTGAATGTGCCAGAGCTGCCTCTGTAACAACAGAGCTGGGGCAGGGTGAGGATGTGGGGAAATAAGAAATGAAAACCTTTTCAGCCCAAAAAATTCATACAATGGCAAAAATCCAAAGCAAAATATAGTGGGGCTCATGAGTTCACTTGGACTTCTGGTGAATGTTTGTGGTGGAAAAAAATGGAATGTTTTATAACAAAAAAAAGAACAACAAAAGTGGTGGTGTTGATGTGGTGCTTTCGGAAGATTCTTGCTGGGATGTTGGGGCAAGAAGAGGCAGTGAGAAGCCCTGAGGTGGCTTTTAGCTTAGAAACATTCATTTGAAGAAATAAAGTGTCTTTCAAACACGACATCAGTTGGAGCAGCGCGTCCCAGCATAATGTCTGGGATTTACTGGTTTATATAGGTTTTGGGATAAAGTCACATGGTGGGGTGACCCCCAGTGATGTTGGGGTTCAGGGAATTTCCTTGTGGATGTATGGTTGGCCCATGGCAGCAGGCAGGACCGTGGGACATGTGTGGAGTTGGGGTTGATCTTGGCCTATCTTCTCTCCTTGGCTGCACCTCTGTCTGCTGGCAGCGATTCCCCTCACTTGGCTTCTGCCTCCCAGTGCCTGGACTGGGATTCCAAAGGGTCCTGGCATGACATTTTGTATTTGCTGGGGCTGTGCAGGCATTTTCCTTCACAGGATGGGAGACCTTCCCCAGCAGTTGCTGTTCGCTGCACAGTTTTTAGCAGGTCCCCAAACACGCACAGCAGTGACGCATGCGCTGTTTCCCTGCTCTGTTTTTCTCCGCCCGGAGCAGATGGCTGGCGCTGAAGCCATTGGCTTCTCCAGCACTGGCATCATTGCAATGCCTGGGAATGCTGCAGCCAAGTGCTGCCCATGGTCGGTCAGTTTTGAACAGCTCTAACGATGCAGTTAGAGTGGGCATGCACTTTGCTCTGGCTCCAATACCCAACAGCCACCCTTGGTGCTGCCACACTGGGTACAGACACCCACCCGTGTCATTCTGCCCAGAGCCCACCACCGGGGATGGGCCCTGGCACAAGCCCTGAGTCAGTGCTGAAGGGAAGCAGTGGTCCACAGCATCCCAGGTGCTGTGCCCAGGGATGCATGCCAAAACCTGCTTTGCACAGAGCCAGGATGTTCTGTCAGGGCACAGAGCCATTCATGGCACTTAGTGAATCCCCAGCGACCCTTTCCATTTGTTCTCTCCCCAGACTCCAAAGTCTTTCTCATCTACAACACGGGCGTGCAGGGCTGCCTGGAGACCAAGGACTCGGTGGTGCGACTGGCCAAGGGCTGCAACTCCAGTGCCCCAGCCCAGCAGTGGAAATGGGTCTCCCGAAATCGCCTCTTCAGTGTGGGGGCCATGCAGTGCCTGGGGGTGTCATGGCATGGGGCCAATGCCACGGTGGGGCTGCACCTCTTGGCCACCTACGAATGTGACCGCGAGTCAGTCAACATGCGCTGGAGCTGCCGCAGCCTTGGGGAGCAGCTCTCGCAGCATCTGGGTGCCCGCCTGGGCAATTCCTCCCTGGACAGGGGGGACCAGGCACATGGCTCACAGTGGAGGACATACGGCACCGAGGAGGATCTGTGCTCCATACCCTACTCTGGTAACACCTCCCTGGGCATTAGTGTTCTCCTGTAACCCAAATCAACCCCAGAACGTGAGCTGAGGCTGTGGTGCTGCAGCAGTTGGGTCCTGCCTGGGAAGCTCAGTCCCAGCTCACTGGAGCTACAGAACCAAGCAGGATCAGGGTGATGGGGAGTGGGAAGCCTCCGGGCACCTCATAACCCCTCACACTGGGCCAACCCGCACCCCTCACCCCAAATCTCCCTTCAGCCCCCATAGACACATCCTCAAGCAAGGGCTCCTCTTTTCTCTTAGAGATTTACACCATCCAGGGCAACTCCCATGGGAAGCCCTGCACCATCCCCTTCAAGTACGACAACCAGTGGTTTCACGAGTGCACCAGCACGGGGCGGGAGGACGGGCACCTCTGGTGTGCCACCACTCAGGACTATGGCAAGGATGAGCGGTGGGGCTTCTGCCCCATAAAGAGTAAGTAGAGGGACACGTCCCATGGGAAAAAGCAAAAACCCCATGTCAATCCCTCTTGGGGACTTTCAGGCTTCTCCTCTCCCCCTGTGAGCATTCTGCACTGCCAGAGCAGCAAGTTCTTGTGGTTTACTGGGTAACTGGGGGATTTTGTGTGTCTGTTGTGTGCTCACCCTGCTCATCCCCACAGGCAATGACTGTGAGACCTTTTGGGACAAGGACCATCTCACGAACAGCTGCTACCAGTTCAACTTCCAGTCGACACTGTCGTGGCGAGAAGCCTGGAATAGCTGTGAGCAGCAAGGGGCCAACCTGCTGAGCATCACAGAGATCCATGAGCAGACTTACATCAATGGTGAGATTCTGCCAAGCTGGCTGTGCACTCCTCATCTAGGGCAGAACTGATGGCACTGTGGGCATTGCCACTGCCAGTTTGCTCTGCCTGCCCCAGGTTTGCTGGGGGGACTGAGCTGGGCTTGGAGGGGTGACAAGCTGGGGACTGAGCTGTGCTTGGGGGACTGATTCTGCCCCTCTGGCTGTGTTGACTCCAGGTCTGTTGACTGGGTACAGCTCCACGCTCTGGATTGGGCTGAATGACCTGGACATCAATGGAGGCTGGCAGTGGTCAGACAACTCACCCCTCAAGTACCTCAACTGGGAGAGTGGTGAGACAGGGAAGGTTGTGTTGGTCATGGGGCCTGAGGAACACCTTGTGACCACCAGAGATGGCCCCATGGCAAGGGAGGTGGCCCTGCCTGCTGCAGAGTATCCCCTTGCTGCATGGGGACAGAGAGCCCTAGGGGCCTGTGTAACAGCCTGGGACATCTTTAGAACTGGAGCTCCAAACACAGGGTGCTGAGGGGGAATTGGCCCTCTGCAAACACTCATTGACCCTGTGGATAACCTGGGCTGACATTCCTTGTTTGGCACATTGCTGCATCCCTGCTTAGTGCTGGAGTGTGGCATAGGAGTAAGTCTCCTGCTGCAGACACGCGTCCCTAACCCTGGGGTACTCAGAGGGAAGAGGGACCATTGGTCATGTCTGGTGCCATCACCCAAAGGCATTTGTGGGACTACACTGAAACCCTTGAAGGAGGTTTGAGGACAGGTGGGAGTTCAGGTCTTGTCCTTTGACCCCCTGACTGCTATTGACATTTCCAGGTAAAACAGTGACCCTTTGGGTTCTTGTGCATTGAGGCACTATAAATAATCCTGGGCATGTTGGCACATGTCTTCATCTTGCAAAATAACAAAATAAAAGGTTTTACTGGTGTTGAAGCAGGCAGAGCTGCATTGGTGGCTCTGTCCTGGCTCCTCAGTAGCCTGTCCCTTCGTTGTCCCACTCTCCAGACCAGCCTGACAACCCCAGTGAGGAGAACTGTGGGGTGATTCGCACCGAGTCATCCGGGGGATGGCAGAACCGTGACTGTGGTATCGCCCTCCCCTACATCTGCAAGAAGAAGCCCAATGCCACGGCTGACCCCTTCCTGATGGGTGAGCAGGGGATGACCAGCATTGTGAATGGGCAGCTCTGTAATCCATCTGGGTGTGTTCCCAACCCAGCATGGCCAGGGGATGCTCTCCATGTAGGTGCCCATGGTGTCCTCAGCTTGCTGTCCTAGTTGTGCAGAGCAGGGCTTGATTTAGGAAAAGTCATCCCCAAGGAACATTTCCAGGAAGTGCTTTGTGCCATTCCAGGTTGGGTGGTAAGGGAGGGATGGAGAACAGCAGGTCCCTGTGGTCCCCAGGGGAGGGAATGCTCTCTGCTCTGCCCTCATTCCTCTGGAGACAGAAGGGATTTTGTTTTGTCCCTGGAGCTCTGAAGCCACCATTCCCACACCTTCCATTGTCTGTTATATTTTGGCCGTGGCTTTCCCACTGCGGCTTTGGCTTGGCCTGCTGAGCACCCACAGGACTGCGGTCCTTTCCCTGCCAAGGAGAGGGCTGGATTAGCTGGGCAGGAGCCCTCAGGCCGCCTTGTATCCTACCAGACTCGTGGTCGGAGGTGAAGGTGGACTGTGAGCCCAGCTGGCAGCCCTTCCAGTCCAACTGCTACCGGCTGGTAGGAGAGAAGAAGAGCTGGCAGGAGGCAAAGAAGACCTGCCTGCGGAGCGGGGGTGATTTGGTCAGCATCCACACCCTCTCCGAGCTGGAATTTGTCACTAAGGATATCAAGCAAGGTAAGGAGGAGCTTGCTGTGCCAGCAGTCCCTTTCTTGTCTTATGGGGTCCATGGAAAAGTCCCTGGATGTGCTAGAGGCAGAGTTGATTTTGTGGTTGTGCAGGGAGTGGAGGTCCCAGGCTGGGCAGTGCTGTGTTCCTTGGAGGAGCCCATAATCTGGGTGCATCCTCCATCCAGCAAATGTAAAAGCTGTTCCTGGAGCCTGCAGTGCTAAGTCAAAACTACACAGCTGCAGATGGCAATGGTGCTAGTCCCAGCTGGCTAATGTAGGAAAAAATGGAAAAAAAATTCCTGCTGGACTTTCTGAAGGAGGCCAGCAAGGAGGTATAGGAGAGTGGAGGAAGGAGAGGAAATACTGCTGTCTCTAGGCTGGTAGCAGACTGGGATTTGCAGGAAAGGAATGGTTGAAATCCAGTAGTTCACTGGACCTGAGCATACAGACCTGGACTTCTACTCCCATACTGCTTGCCCTTCTCTGAAAGCTGCAGCCAAATGTCCCTGCGTTTCCCACTCTGGGGGTCCATGTCCTTGTATTTTCCGCTCCAAGTGTCCATCCTTGCAGGCAGGAGCTGCCCTGCCCTGCCCTGCCCTGTCCTGTCCTGCTCTGTCCTGCCCACTGGCACAAGCAGTTCAGGGATGACCCCTGAGTGGGTTTTGGAGGGTGCTGTGAAGAGAACAGTCCCATCACGAGGGCTGAGGTCACCAGGGGGTTCTGCACAGGGTCAGGCAGGAGGAGGGAATTTCACTCCCTCCCTTCTTGTCCTGGCAGATGTGGAGGAGCTCTGGATTGGCCTAAATGACCTCAAGCTGCAGATGAACTTCGAGTGGTCAGATGGGACGCCCGTGAGGTTCACGTACTGGCACCCCTTCGAGCCCAACAACTTCCGTGACAGTCTGGAGGACTGTGTGACCATCTGGGGACCAGTGAGAACCTGGAGGGAATGGGGGGCTATCCTGCACCTCTGTAAGGAGCACTGCAGCATCCTCATTGATGAGGAAGGCATTCCTTAGGGAGTGTCTCCAGCTGGGTTCAGCTTAGCTCATCTGAGCCATTGGGGTGGGAAGAATCCATCTCATCATCCTTGGGGATTTGGTGTGGGGAAGGAAAGTCTTTGGACCCAAGGTAGGGGTGAAGAGGCTGTGACGTTCCCCAGGCTGTCAGACGGGCTCATTGCCACTCCTCCTCCCACCCTGCAGGAAGGGAGGTGGAACGACAGCCCCTGCAACCAGACTCTGCCATCCATCTGCAAAAAGCCCGGTCGGGTGAGCCAGGAGAAGGAGGAGGATGACCACGGGTGCCGAAAGGTGAGGGCCACCTGGGATGGCAGTGACTCTGGCTGCTCCACAGCTCTGCATATTGCTCAAGGCTTTCAGGGGACCTTTCCCCTAAAACCATTTTGGGGAGCCCTGATGAGCAGCACCTGGAGCAGCTGGTCTGTTTCTGAGAGCTGCTGTGCTGGAACACTCTGGGGCTACTGAGCCCCTCACTGCCATGGTGAAGTCCATGGGAAGAAACTGGGACACAAAGCACATGCATCTGTGCACATTGTCCAAGACCCTCCCCATCAAGCAGCCTTGGCTGCCAGCGGGGATGTTCATTTTTTTCCCCCTTGCCTCTCTTTGTGCCGAAACACAGGAGCACATGGGAGCCTAGCAGGATGAAGGTGTCTGCTGGGCCTATGCCTTAACACGATGGCAGGTTGCCTCCTGCAGGCAGGGCGTGGGCATTCTGGGGACACCAAACCAGTGGATTCTCACTTGGCCTGTGCCCTGCCTCAGTTTCCCCAGCTGTCGCACGGGGCCAAAGCCACGCTGTTCCCACACCTGCTGGGAAGTGACTTTTGTGGTTCTCTGCAAGGCCTCCAAGCACTGAGTCTGGCAGCACTGTGGCTCTTGAACATCTCCCAGCCTTTCAGAGCTGGCCCATTTGCTTGCACCCTGACTAGCAAGCAGCCGCTCCAGGCCAGGTCCCAGAGGTGCTGCTGGGCTCCTCCCATGTCTTTGCCCCATGTCCAGCAGCTGCTTGGCTCTGCCAGAACTCAGGGGAACACAGCATCCAGGAGAGCTGCCATGCAGGGCCAGATTTGAGGGCTGCCAGATGTAGCTGGAAGAGCCCCAGTGTCCACAGGTGCTGGGGATGAGACACTCGGTGGCAAAGTTCTGCTACCACACATCTGTGTGTCCCCAAAGCAATCCTGAGGATTCTCTATGCAGATTAAACTCCCTCCTGGCTCTCCAGCCACAGTCTTATCCTGGTCCTGGGTGCCCAGCAGAGATGCACTGGGAAGCAAACTGTGAGGGACAAATGAGGCAATGAACCAATACAAGGCACAAATGAAGCAAGAACCATCCTTCCTTTACTTACTCATTCTCAGTGAGGACCTTTGCCACCCAGAGGAAGCAGCTGGTGGAGAGGAGGCACATCTTGCTCAGGGGTTTGGTCCTATCCACTCCAGCCACTCTGCTGGTTTTTCATGGTGGTGTTGCTGCTTTTTCTCCCCTTTAAAAATCCCCTTTATTTCAGGAGGAGCCTTAAAGGAAGCATTGAAGGATAGAGGTTTGGGCAATGGGAAAAGCAAATCAGGAGAGGGATATGAGGGCACACTGGGATTGGAAGCTGGAGGCAGCAGTTGGGGTTGGGGATCCTGTCCTGGCCCTCTTTTGGATCACAGGAACTTGCTGTGGTGCTTAGTGTGTGGAAGTGCACCCCCAAGGTATTAGGGGTGCTGAGGCTGGTGCTGGCTGGAGACATTGCACTGTCCCAGGACAGGCCCCTTTCTTGCCTGTTCAGTTGCATCCATGCTGTTCCCAGAGGGACCCAGCTTATGGGTCTATACGTGGATTTGCCAGCTTTGGAGAAAGGCTGTAGGAGCAAGAACTTGGGGCAAAAACTGGGATTTGCAGTTGTTTTCATTTCCCAAAGTTGCTCTCCTGCTTCCCTCCCCACTATACTGATGACACTGCATGTAGCATGTGCCCCCACTGTCCTTCCAATGCTGGGGGGACCCAGGAGTAGAACCCTAGTGATGCTTCCCCTTCCAGGGGGTCCCTGAGCCTGGGGCCACGTGGCTCCTTGACTGAGCCACTTCACCCTTGTGAAGGATGTGTCCCCTCTTGCAGATGAGCCCCCATGTCCCTCCCCACTCTGCCACCGCCGCTGCCAGCCCCAGGGCCACCCTGCTCCCTGCTCTGGCAGAAAACAGGCACTGTTGTGCCTCCAACCCCGGAGAGACTCCAACATCAACAAGGCAGGGATTAAAGCTGGCTGCAGTGGTACTCGCTTTGGACTCACCCCTGCAGCGTAAAGAGGAGGATTGTGTTCCCCTGCCTGCACCTTGGCTGGGGCTGGATGCTGGCAGGGAGAGCTGTTTCCCCAGCTTTGAAGCTGCCTGGGTGTTTGTTTTCCTTGTAGTCATGTCCTCTGGGGCCAGGGCCTTGTTAGATCTCAAAGCTAAATGGGGTCAAGCTGGGGCAGCTGGGGGCAGGAGACTTCCCAGGAGAAGCAGAGGCAGTAGTGGGATGTTGCTCTCGTGTCCTGGGATTGCTCCCATCCTTCTGGGGAGGTCCAGGTGGGCAGTGGTGGATGTTCCCTGTCACCCGTCCCCAGGGCTGGAAGTGGCACAGCCCGTCCTGCTTCTGGCTGGGAGAGGACCGTGTCCCCTACAGTGACGCCCGCAAGACATGCTCCGACTACAGCTCCACACTGGTTACCATCACCAACAGGTCAGAGCTGTGCCAGTGGTGGTGGGTTTGCTCTGAAAAGAGCCCTGCAAGGTGGGGGCTGGAGCATCATGGGCAGCTCAGTGTCTTGGCTTGCTGTATTGCCCACTGTCACTGTCCCTCCAGGTTCGAGCAGGCATACGTGAGCAGCCTCATCTACGGCTGGGATGAGGAGTATTTTTGGACAGCTCTGCAGGACATCAATGAGACAGGCACATTCCACTGGCTGAGTGGTGATGAGGTGATGTACACTCACTGGAACCGCAACCAGCCCGGTAAGGGATGGGGGTGGCATGGGGACTTCCCCTTCATGCAGGGTGGGGCTGGCACTGTCCCCCAGCACAGTCCAACCCTAAGGCTGCTGTTTCCCCTGCTCTCGTGAGTGCTCCAGGTTACAACAAGGGTGGCTGTGTGGCTCTGGCCACCGGCAGCTCCGTGGGGTTATGGGAGGTGAAGAACTGCAGCACCTTCAAGGCCAAGTACATCTGTCGGCAGAACATGGGCACCCCAGTCAATCCTGAACTGCCCGGCCCTTTCCCCACGCCCAGCCTCACTACCACCTGCCCCCCAGGATGGAGTTCCGACCCCAAACTCCGTCACTGCTACAAGGTGAAGGGGGGTCGGATAGATCGGTGTGGGGATGCACGTGCCTCCCCAATGCAGGGGAGTGAAGGGGCACATTTTGGGGCTTGCAGAGACACCTCACAACTCTGTCTGGGGCTGGATGACAGAACTGTGCCCTGGGATGTGGCTGCCTGCTGGTGGGAACAGTGCTCTGCTCCTGGTCTGCTGCTGAGCCCCGCATGCCTTGGGTTCTTCTTTCCCCAGGTATTCAACTTTGAAAAGCTGCAAGAGAAGAAGACGTGGATCGCTGCACAGGAATTCTGCCGGGAACTGGGGGCCCAGCTGCTCAGCCTAGGCAGCTATGAGGAGGAGCATTTTGTCACCAATACCCTCAACAAGATTTTTGGGTGAGAGGCTAGCAGCCTCAGTGTGTCCCACTGTTGTAGTGTGCTTGCCACAAACCCACAGCCCTCCTGGTGCTCTGGCACATGTGGATGCATGGATGGATGGATGGATGGATGGATGGATGGATGGATCTGTCTGAGCACAGACTAGTATACAGGAGGCACATCAGTTGGTGTGGTTGATGTGGGAGATATGCAGGAAGTTCAGTGTAATTTGGGGATGGAGTTTGGATTTAAAGCAGCTCCAGCCCTGAGACAGCATGCCTGTTATCCCAGTTCCTACCTTCAGGTATGTGGTGATGGCAGGCTTTGAAAACAAACAGAAAAAGCCCTGATTATAAATATATATTTGTATATAAATATGAACCCCTCTGGTTTGAAGGGGGTTGTGTCCTCACCTGTCCCCCTGGCTCCCCATAGGGAGTCAGAACCAGAGCTCCATGAGCAGCACTGGTTCTGGATTGGCCTGAATCGGCGGGATCCCACTGGCGACCGGAGCTGGAGGTGGAGCGATGGGCTGGGGGTGAGTCCAGGGGGCATTTGGGTTGTGAGAGGGACAAATCTGATGCCGGTGGAAATGTCCAGCACTGCCCATCTCTCTCAATGCCCCAGTTCTTCTACCACAACTTTGACCGCAGTAACTATGATGACGATGACATCCGGAGCTGCACGGTGCTGGATCTGGCCTCCCTGCAGTGGATGCCGATGCAGTGTGAAGCCCAGCTGGACTGGATCTGCAAACTACCCAAAGGTACTGACAAAGGGGTCCCCAAACCCATCAGCTGTGACTGACCTGGAGGAGCATGGGCTGTGAGGTGGTAGAATCCTTGGGAGGAGGGAGGGTGATTCCTAGTTCAGGGACTAGGAGAGGTGCTCTCCCTTCTGGGGAAAGTTAGTAGGGGCATCCTGCTATTGTAGCCCATGGATGGTCTGCAGAGAAGCATCCCAACCTGCATCTCACTGACAACTTCTCTTGCCCTTTCTGCAGGTGCTGATGTGAAGGAGCCGGAGATCACGACCCAAGGTGTCTTGGCCACAACCTTTTGACAGTCACAGACTATTCTGGGTTGGACAGGACCCACAAGGACCATGCAGTCCAGCTCCTGGTCCGGCACCCCAACAATCCCACCCTATTCTTGAGAGTGTTGTCCAAATGCTCCTTGAGCTCTGGCAGCCTTCGAGCCATAGTTACTGCCCTGGGGAGCCTGTTAAGTGCCTGACCACCCTCTGGGGGAAGAACCTTTTCCTGATATCCAACCTCAGCCTCTCCTGACTCAACTTCAGGTCATGCATAGACCACCTGATGTCTTCAATGGGTGTCTGCTGCAGAGTTATTCAGAGGAGGATGGATCCTGGGCAGGGGTATGGGGGGGAGGGGAACCCAGTCATCCTGCTGCAGCTCCACTGCAGGTGAGGGACAAAAGCAAAGCAGCCCAACAAGCAGGGACCAAGGGTCAGGGTGACCATGGCAGGGGTGTCAGCCTCAGTGTGACACTGGTCCCTGCCTGCAGGCAGCAAAGAGTGGGTGAAGTACCAGGAGGCCGAGTACAAGTTCTTTGAACACCACTCAACGTGGCTGCAGGCACAGCGCATCTGCAGCTGGTTCCAGGCCCAGCTGACATCAGTGCACAGTGAGGCCGAGCTGCACTTCCTGGGCCAGAACTTGAAGAAGGTACCAGGGGGACAGGGACTTCCTGGGTGGGCACTGCTGTCTTGTGGGCTGCTCTTCCTTGTCATCTTTGACCCTTTTCTGGAGGGACAATATCTGGAGGTGCTGGGCTTTGCTGGGGTCATGATGGACTTGTGTGGTGGCTGGTCCTGATACCTGGGGGTGGTTTGGGGGGCTCAGCAAAGTGATGTTTTTTGCCTTGCTTTTGTAAGCTGGGGAGGGGTCTCTGATCCCCATGGCAGCCTCAGTTGCCCCCAAAGATCCCCCAGTCCCTGAAGGGCACTTATATGTCCTCTCTGGGCATGCAGTTCTCCAGGGGCCAGGAGCAGCACTGGTGGATTGGGCTGCACACCTATGAGAGCGACGGGAGGTTCAAGTAAGTCAGACAGCCACTGTATCCTTGGACATCCCCACACTACAGTCCCCTCCACATCCCCACACCGCTATGTCCCTGTATGTCCTTACACTATTGTCCCCACCTCTCAGAGTGCTGACTCAGCAACTGCATCTCAGGGGTCTCATCCTGGGCTGCTGGGCTGGAGGTTCCTCATCCAAGAGGGCAGTGGTGGGACACGCTCCCAGTTAGGGCACCCAAGTGGTCCCATTCACCAAGTCACTGCTCAGCCTCATCCTCCTCCTGATGCTGTTCCAGGTGGTCTGATGGGTCTCTCCTCAACTTTGTCTATTGGGCACCGGGCAAGCCTCGGGCCCTCAGCAAGGACAGGAAGTGTGTGTACATGACAGCCAGCCGAGGTGAGGGCAGGGCAGGGCTCTACGTGGGTTTCTGAGGGGCTGGGGCAGCAGTACTGGTGCAGAGGGGCATCATGCCCAGTCTGTCCCTCCCCACAGAGGACTGGGGGGACCAGAAGTGCATGACAGCACTGCCTTACATCTGCAAGCGGAGCAACGGGACAGCTGTGAAGCCTTCCCTCTCCCCGGTACCTGCTGCCACAAGTGGGGGCTGTCCTCAAGGCTGGCTGCCCTTCCTCAGCAAGGTACCGCTGGAGGGAGTGGGGACAGCAGGATGGGAGAGGGGATGGCTACTTCCTGGTGTTCCATCAGCCCTGCAATGGCACAGAGGGGCTGGCTGTAAAGTGGCAGAATGGAGAGGGATGCCTGCACGTGTTTTGTGGGGAGTGCTGAGGGATGCATTTACAGGGATGCTGGGACATGTGTTGTGAGATGGGGAAGGTGAGGTGTATACACAGGTTTGCCACGAAAGATGTGGGAGGGCCGGAGGGGTTGGGGTGGCAGGCATGAGGGTGTGCAGGGGAGAAGGACCGTTGGGGCAGAATGGGGCTGCAGAGGGTTGCTGGGTGGGAAGGGTGCAGGGCTCAGGGTTGGGGGCAGCTGCACCTCGTGGCTCATTCTGTGCCCCTGCCTGTGCAGTGTTTCAGCTTCAATGGCCACAACAAAGGCGAGCTAGTGAAGTGGCCAGAGGCAAAACAGATGTGCGAGAGCCAGGGCGCCATCCTGGCCACCATCACTAGCCCCCTGGAGCAGGGTAGGTCTCCTCTGCCCCACCACCCCACCAGAGTTCTGCCTGCCAGGGGTGGTCCTCAACATCTCACCTGTCATTTGCAGCCTTCATCACATCCATGCTGCCCAACATCTCCTTTGACCTCTGGATTGGCCTGCACGATGCCCAGGGGGAGTTCCAGTGGGTGGAGGGGGAGCCGTTGCAGCATGTGAGCTGGGCACCTGGAGAGCCCTCAGGCTGCAGCTCCTCCAGCCCCCGTGATAAGCCGGTGAGAGAGATTCCCCATAGCACCCCCACCCCTCAGGAAGGTCTCAGCGCCAGGCCCAGCCTTGGAAAAGGAAGGATTTAGCAGGCTGGGGTGGCTGTCCAAGGGCAGCGCAGGATGCAGCCCTTCAGGGTGGGGGTTTCTGGCATGGGGATTTTTGTGGTGTAGCATAACAGTGCTAAGGGCAGTGCTGACCTTGTGGCTTTGTTGTGCAGACCAACTGTGTTGTGGTGTGGCATGGCTCACCCCCTCTCTTCACGGGACGCTGGGATGACCGGAGCTGCCTGGGGGAGAAACATGGCTATGTCTGCCAGCAGAGCATAGGTAGGAGAGGGATGAGGGACAGCTCCAGCTCTCTTGGCTGGAGATCTGCCACTGCCATCCTGGTGCCCCTTGCTGTGGTGGGACTGGGGAGCTTGGTGCAATGGGTTTAGCTTGGGGAGAGTTGGGGAGACAGACTTAACTTGGGCAGGTGGGTCCGTGGTCCCAGCCTTTTGTGGGACAGCCCCAAACCTGTGCCTACCAGCCTGGCTCAGTGTGTCCCACAGGGACGTGCATCCTGGTGGAGAGCTCCCAGGTGGGGATGGTGCTAGGCTGTCACTGGCTTGTCATCCCTAGGGATGTCCCTCTGCCCTCCCCAGTTGCACCAGGATGTCACCAGGTGCAACCAGCAAAATACTGCCAGGGACATCCTGGCCTGAGTAGGGATGGACAAGGGGGTGACCCACCTGGGATGCAGGAGAGTCCTCTGTGCCCTCTGACCATGTCTCTTTGCTCCTCCAGACCCGTCCCTGAGCCCTGCGCAGGCACTGTTCCCCCCTTCTCCTACCGGCACCCTCGTTTACCACAACAGCACTTACCGCATCCTGCAGAAACCCCTCCGGTGGCATGAAGCACTGCTGCTCTGTGAGACCCTCAATGCCACCCTGGCCACCATCCCTGACCCCTACAGCCAGGCCTTCCTCACGCAGGCTGTCAGCAGCCTGCGGGCTCCGCTCTGGATTGGCTTAGCCAACAATGAGGTGAGGGAATGGGGCAGGCACCTGGGGCACTGGTCCCCAGAGGGGTCACAGCAGCCCCCCAGGCATCTCCTCCCTGTGTTCTTCCAGGGAGGCCGGAGCTACTCGTGGCTGACAGAGGAGAACCTCATCTACACTAACTGGCAGGATGGGGAGCCCCAGCAGATCACTGGCTGCTCCTACATGGACACGGACGGGAGCTGGCGCACAGCTGGCTGTGACACCAAGCTGCAGGGGGGCATCTGCCAGCTCCAAAGAGGTGCTGGCCAGGGGGCCTGGGATAGTCTGGGTGGGTTGTGACCAAGAATTGGAAATGGCATCCCACCAGGGACTTTATGGAGCACGTCCTTATGGGTCTGGGTGCCCCAGTGTGCTGTAGGACCCCTACATCCTGTGCCCCACCACACCTTTAATGTACCATGTGCTCTTCAGGTCACCCCCGCACACACAAGTGGAGCTACAGTGGCAGCTGTCCCAAATCGCTGGAGGACTCATCCTGGATCCCCTTCCGGGACCACTGCTACACCTTCCACATGGAGATCACCCTTGGGCAGAAAGACGCCACGAGGAGGTGCCAGAAAGGTATTGAGGGGGTTGGGGTGGTAAAGGAGGACGATGCATCCTTGGAAATGGTAGAGAGTGGGATCCCCAGGATGTCTGTGGGTGCAGCAGAGCCCCCTTGTCCCTGTGCCCGTGTCCAGCCTTGGTCAGCCATTGTGTCCTTGCTGTTCCATTTAGGGTTCCCCAATCCCCATGTGGTTCACGGGTGGGTCCTCAACTTTGTCCTCTTGGACACTGCTGCTCCCTAACTCAATCCTCCCAGTTCTGGGCTCCTCCATGACAGTATTCCCTCTGCAGTTGGCGGCACAGTGTTGTCCATCCAGGATGAGATGGAGAATATCTTTGTGTGGGAGCATCTCCAGGCATACGAGGGCCTTTCGAAGGGGGCCTGGCTGGGCATGACCTTCAACCCCAAAGGTACAAAGGAACGAATGAGGTTTGAGATACTCCCCCAGACACCTCCATGAATTCCCACCAAGTCTGCAGTGAGCAGAGGAAGCCCTTGGTACTGGCACCACTAAGGAGGGCTCATGCCATAGGGTGACCAAGTGCACCAGTATCTCAGGCCGTGCTGGACATACTGCGTTTGTCCTCCTCTGGCTTGGTGGGATAGGAAACCCAAAGCCTTCTCCAAGGCACTGAAGCTTGCAGATTCAGCAAAGTGCACTGTAGGCACTGGTCCCCCCCATCAGACCTCCCCTCCATAGGATCCCAGAATCCCAGACTGGTTTGGGTTGGAAGAGACCTTAAAACCCATCCAGTCCCACCCCTTGCCATGGGAAGGGCCATCTTCCAGGTTGCCCAGAGCCCTGTCACACATCCTTGTACTTTCTGAACTGGGGCAAAAGTGGAGTGTCCTCTTCAGCCTCCTCAAGCCTAATTTTCCCATTTCCCAGGTGGCACCTTGGTTTGGCATGACAACACTGCTGTGAACTACTCCAATTGGGGCCAGCACGACACGGGGCCCAGCATGCTTAGCCAGAACAGCTGCTACTGGATCCAGAGCAGCAACGGCATGTGGCGTCTGGGCTCCTGCACAAATGTAACCATGGGGGTCATCTGCAAGATCCCCCGAGGTAGGGACCCCTCTGCTGCCTGAGGCTTCTGGGCTCATGTAGGGTGAGCTGGGGGCCTGGGCAGGGTGTTACACAGCAGAGCTGTCACACTGGCAGCACCAAACACATATTTTGGGTTATTTCAGTGCAGGGGCTGTTATGGGTTGGTGTTGGGGTCTGCAGGTCCCCATTAGGCTCAATGATGGGTTGTGCATGTCTCAGTGGCTGGGTCAGCTCCTTGGGACAGGATGAGGCCGGTGGGACAGTGGTGGAGCAGGGTCAGAGGACCACCACAGCTGTTTATCACCCATTGCCTGTGTGGTGCAGCACTGGGAGCAGTGCAGGGTGTGGGCCCATTGGTGCTGGTGGTGGGAAGATGGGAGGGTGTTGTGGCTATGCGCTCACCTGTCTGTGTTGCCATTGCAGTGGAGGAGAGCAGCTTTTCCAGGGCAGGTGAGTGGCACCATGAGCCTGGGCACAATACTGGGACTGGAAACCAGGACTGGGAGCCAGTGCCACAGCTCAGCTTATGTAAATAACCAAAGGATTGGGGTTTGTGGGTGGGGAATGCCATTCCCAAGTGACTTTGGCCTTGGCTTAGGACTCCTGAGCAGCAGGAGCCTTCCTTCCATGAAGGTGTGTGTCTGCCCAGCCGCTTGCCACACTCTCCTTCCTGTGCCCACACTGCCTGGTCAGTCTGGGGGATGGCCAGCATGTCTGCTGTTAGGATCCCAAAGATCCATCCCAGGCAGCTGCTATATCTTCATACACACCAGGAAAGACGTAGGGAGTCTGCCCAGCTCCAGGAGGTTTGCCAGGGGCAAGATGTCTCCAAAACAGCAAAGCAGAGTCACAGAATATGCTGAGCTGGAAGGGACCCACAAGGAGTATTGAGTCCAACTCTTAAAGTGAATGATTTATATGGGAATCCAATCCACAACCTCAGTGTTATTAGCATCGTGCTCAGACAACTGAGCTAATCTCATTCCAGTCCTGTCCTGCTCTGACCCACCGTGGGGCAAACAAGCTCCCCAGGGCAGTGGTCGGCCTCAAGACTGCCAGAGTTCAAGAAGTGTTTGGTCAGCGCTCTTATGCACAGGGTGGGATTCTTGGGGTGTCATGTGCAGGCTCAGGAGTTGGACTTGGTGAGCTTTGTGGCTTCCTTCCAACTCAGGATATTCTATGATTAAATGACCCTGCCCAGAAACATGGGTCTGGCTGGAGCCCCCCCAGCCCCAGCCTCTCCTGCAGGCTGAGGAAGGAACAGGAGCCATCCGCCTGCCTCTCAAGAGCCTTTCCTCCCCGCAGCTCTGCCGGAGAACACGACAGCCATAGCCGTGGTGCTGCTGTCGGCGCTGGCGCTGTGCGCCGTGCTGGGGGCCGTCCTCTTCCTGTACAAGCGTCGGCAGAGCGCCGAGCGCGGCGCCTTCGAGAGCGCCCGGTACAGCCGCACCGCCTCCAGCCCCAGCCAGTCTGCCGAGAAAAACATCCTGGTGTCGGACATGGAGATGAATGAGCAGCAGGACTAACGGCAGAGGGGACGCTGGGGGCGGGGACCTGGGGAGGGGGGAGGATGGAGAGCACCACACGCGCTATCCCCACGGCGCGTGGGGCAGGGGTGGCAGTGGGACTGGTGTGGCAGGGCAGGGAGAGGGGCTGGGGTCAGGGTTAGGGTCCAACCGGGTGAGCCAGGGTCCCTCTTGCCCCGCATGTCTCTGGCCTTGTCCCCAGCCGCTGGGGTTTTGCCTGCAGCAGCTGTGGAGGCAGTTTCAGGGGTAAAAAGTTTTGAGGGAAGTTGCTGCACAAGTTTGAGAGCTTTCCAGAAACATGAACAGGTTCCAAGACACCTTTGCCTTGGGAGAAGGCAAGCACAGGCATTCAGGCCCTGCAAACAGGCTCTTCCACCCAGGAACTGAACTGGTGTCCACGAAGACATCCTCCCAGGCAAGAGGTCTCCAAAGCTGATCTACCTCCCCTCTGTGTGCAGCGACAAGGACCCTGCCGCTCCCAGCCCTACCACTGTGCTGCACCTTCCCTCTCTCCGGCCTCATCCCCTGCCTCCAGCAGAAAGCAGCAGAGATACTGTTGCAGCCATCCCAGCCTGGACCCCCAGGATCGACAGTGGAATCCCCCCCTCCTCCCTTGCACATTTCTAGGGCTGTGTCCAGCCCCAGTGAGGCTGTGGCAGCTTCCCTGTTCTGTAAGCCAGAGCTTGTCCCATTTTCTTAGGCGTGTGTGTCCCCCAAATAACTGCACGGGAGAGCACCACAGCACACTGCTGGCCCAGCCCCTCTGGTGGGAGCACCCTCAGAACCACAGGAGGAGTTGGGTGCCTAGGCAGGAGATGCTGCCAGAGATCTGGGGACACCCTCTGTGCCTTGCCAGGCAGGGATGGCGTGGGGCTGGGGTCACTTGCCACTGGTGGCTTATTGGGCCCAGAAGGCCGAGGATCAATGCTGCAGGGTGGGGAGGATTTGGAAGTTTTGGTGGTTGTTTTGAAGTTGGTGTTTTTTTGGTTTTTTAAGGCAATGGTGGTAGCTTTTGTTGCTATACTGTACTGAGTGCGTTCTGAATATATACATTTTTTCACACAGCTGGCTGGGGTGTGTGTGGTTGCCTGTTTCCCATGTAGGGTGTAGCAGATGAGGAGGTAGAAGGGGGAAGGCTGTGTATGACTAATCCCCTGCCTGGCTTTTGAGCTATGCAGGAAGGAGTGGGGGTTCCTGGGGCTGAGCCATCCTCCATCAGCTGCATGCAGCAACATCCCTGGGATGAAAGATGCCTGGTAACAGTGAGAGTTGTTAGGTCCCCAACAAGGGTTCCCTGCTGGGAATGGGATCCAAAGAGCCCCTTGGACCTCTGAAGTGGGGTGATACAGCCCTACAAGAGATGTTGCCTTTAGCCCCCTGCCTCTGAGGCTTGAGTTGGGGTTGGTTTTGCTGCAAGAACAGGAACAAGCAAATTTTTGTCTGTTTTTTGACACCTGTGTGGATTTTAAAATCTGTTGATTTCACTTAAGCTGGAGATTAAGTGTTTAAGAAACTGTTGGGGGGTGAGGGATCCAGGTACCACTGGGTTTTTGTTTACTTTTTGGCAACCTACAAAAGCTGCCACGACATTTCAGGGTGAGGAAGAATCTGGAGCACATGGACCTGTCCCAGCTCCATTTCTCTCTCTCTTATTTCCTGAGGTCCTTTCTGGTTTGGAGCAGTTGGTTCTGTCCATGGGCCCATGCCTTCCTGATGTGGGAGCTAGATCCTGAAAAGCCAAGTGTGAATTCCTTCTCATCCCCCGCAGCTGGGATTCCTGCTGCAGAGCTGCTTGGAATAGCATGCTGAGCTGGAAGCTGTGCTGCTGGTGGGGATGGAGGTCTAGGATTAACTCCTTCTGGATGGGCAGATGTGTTAGGAAGTCCTAACAAATAAAGATTGAGGTTAGGATTGATGGGCAGGTGTGAGGAAGAGCAGTACTGAGGGTGCAACTATGCAGGGTTGAGGCTCCCTTGAAGTGATGAGGCCCTGGGCAGGGTGGGAGCAGGGTAACACGGGGCATTATGGGTGGGATGGTGAGGAATAATAGGTGCTGGAGGAAATTCTGTGCCATGGAGAGGCTGGGAAGGAGCTCCCACAGCCATGCAGGAGCTGTTAAACTTGGCTCTCACCCAGCCTGACTTGGAAGACCTTGCTTAAGAGAGTGTTCTTTTTATCTTTTTTCTGGTACAAATTACTTTGTACTTTTTCCTTCTCCTTTGCTGTTGATAAAAGAAATCTGTACAGTCTAGAAGAAATGTTGTCTGAGAAGAGTTTTGTGAGCTGTTGGCAGTGATCAGGATTATGGGGAAATGCATATATGGTTACGTGGTATCTCCTGTCACCATTAGATAATGTGAAGAATTGCTTAACAGGGCCCTGTCAATTAGATATATATATATATATATATATATATGTGTGTGTGTGTGTGTATATATATATATATATGCACTTTTTTTACTCTCTGTGGTTTGTAAGATCCTTTTAGAAGCTTGGAAATAAAATTTCCTTCCCCACTTCTTTTCTTCCTTTTATTTTTTTCTCCTTCCTTTTAATTGGGAAAAGCAAAACTTGTCTTTCTCTATGTCCTCAACAAGTAATGAATATAAAGCTGAAATGACACTTAGCTGCCTGCAGCAGAGGAGGTTCCAAGGTGCCCAGGTGAGGCTCCCCCAGCACTATCAAGCCCACCCACTAACCCATGTCCCCAGTTGCCTCATCCACACAGCTTTTAAATTTCAGTGAGGCTTCATTTGTGTTTACTAGGGCGATTTGGTTTTGTCTTTGGGTGAAGAGCACAGGACAGGCACTTGGAGCAGAAACTCTCAGGATGCTTTGAAGGAAGAAATTATTTTTCTCTTATTTTGTTTTTCACCCAAGAGATGAGAGGATCTCAGGGGGGCTGCTCCATTTAATTGCAAACAGCAGCCAAAATAATGCAGAGCAACACTGCACTGCAGCAGGGAAAAGGAGACTGGAGTCATCTTCCTTCTGGAGCTTAAACCCTCCCAGAGTGACCTGACCTCAATTCAGGTATGTGTTTTCTCTTCAAAGGAAGCCCAGCAAAGCTTGTGCTACTGCTGTTAAACAGTGAAGATCAGAGTGTGGTTTATTTATTTATATTTTAATCTAAAAGAAATGTGGCCTTTGGGGAAAAGCAGTTTGTAGTAACCAGAGACCCTTTCTCATGGGCATGAAGAATGTCCACTTTTTATCAACTCTTCTAAACTTGAACTGAGCATGCTCATTTTAAAAGACTCATTGGAAAATTCCAGGCGATCTGGTTCAGAATGGGTTCATTTGGAGAAGGATACAAAATAGCCTCATTATTTTAATCCTCTTTAATTTCCCTGCTGAATACCAAGGTATCAGACAGAGGGAAGGCAGCACCTCCAAAGCAGGCAACCAGGACATTCTGAATTAGTCCCTGGCAGGTGAGCTGCCCATCAGCCCACAGATCAGCCCTGGATCATGGGGTGATGTGAGGGTGTGGAAGGGGAATGTCCCTTTTATTTTCAGAAGCAGTTTATAGCACATGTAAGTGCAGCATACCACACCCAGACCCCAGGGTGAGCTTCATCTGATAAACCTGAGTCAGCTCGGGATGTTAGCACAGCCTGAGCAGATCTAAACTGGGTCAGGTGAACAGTGAACTAAAGTTCCCTGTTCTGGATATAAACAGGAGACTAGGGCAGCTTAGTGAGCTGCAGTGTCTACATCACGCCTGATGGCAGGTGCACAGAATCCTGCCCTCAGAGGCTAAATCCCTCAATTTGATAGGTAAAAGCAGACCTGAGTTTCTTAGGACTTACGAATCGTCTGCACATGCTTGTAACCAAGCACTGAGATGGCCCCAATATCCACAGTGTGTGGGAAGCACTCTAATATATTTGGGAGCTCAACAGCACAGGCAGTGCAGAATCCACCATGCCATGCTCAGCTCTACTAAAGGCATGTGGTGGGTTTGTCTACAAGCTGTAGCTAGCAGAGTGTAGAGAGGGTGAGGAGCCTGCTTGGCTGAGCTGCTCTTTGCCACTCAAATCCAACACAGTGGTGCTTGTAAAGGTCACAGTTCAGTGTTAAATGTTCAGGAACACGGATGTGCTGAGGGGCTGCAGTACAACAGAGGTCAGGGCTTTACAGGGCCACCGACATGTCTGGGCTGTGACCAGTGGCCACTGCCATTTTGAATCAAATTGCACTTGGCAGCTGTTTTCATCCCACTCTGTGGTAAAAACCATTACTCTGAAAACAACCAGTTTGTGCAAAACGAGTCACCACAAGGCTTTTGTTTCCTCATTCCCAGAAGCCAGGCATAAGCCTGACTCAGAAGGTATTAATCTGTGTGGGATAAAGGAGGAATGCAATGTTCTGTGAATGCAGTGTCTGCTTAGTGAGTAATTTTGTTCAGGAATAATAAATATGCTGCATACTCCTCACTTGGGATGGTTACCAGTCAAATTATCGTGTAGAGTTCATGCTTAATTGTTACCTTTTACTTCTAATTCATGCAGTCAGTACACAGTTTGAAAGGCCCAATGTGAACGTCAGCGAGCACAGTCCCACACATGGATCAGGTTTCCAGTGATGAACAATAACCAGTACAGTGTTAACCAGCAGCATAGGGGACACTGTCCCTTAAAATTTACAAAATTATACCATCACAGAGTAAACAGAATTATAATGTATCACGCAGTATGTTTCAAGTTCATATAACTGAGAAAATGTGTAAATCAGGCAAGAATTCAGAAAGTTAATGTTCAAATCTGAGCCTTAAAAAGAAGCTTATAAGAATTTATACAGCAAATTTCTACACTGATCAATTCTTTTGCTGAGATGCAAATGCTCCAGGCTTCTTATTGTACAGTGCAGTGAAGTCTTCAGGCTCTTCTCTAGCTTCACTTCCAAACAACAGCTGTACTTTCTAGTTGCTTTCTATGGATTCAACTCTGTGTGTCAGCATTCAAATCAAGATCTGAGCAATTGTTTTTCTTCTGCCTACATTCTCCCTTGTAAAACAAAGGAAAATCTCCCTTTTATTGAGGCCATGGTAGTTGTTAGAGAATGTTAAATACAAGAACTTTCCTGAAAGTTCATCCCACTCCAGCTGAGAGAAAGCACTGGTGTGCTCTGGTCCTCTTGGCTGGAAGCTGTGGACAGGATCACATCATTTTATCAGCTCAAACTCTAATCGGAAGAAACCTCAGAAGCAAAGAATGTCAGTGTTAAATGTGACTTCAGACACACATCAGGGGACCACAGGCATCTCCACAGCTTGTGATTTTGAAGGTTAAAGGAAGTTAGTTAAAGACACAATTTGTTGGGGTGCGTATCTCTTTGGTCAGCCTGCTGATCAGCTGGACCACCCGGTAGCTCCGATACACCTTAACAGGATTGATTTGTGAGCTCTTGGCTCAGCAGCACCTCGACTTTCGCTGTCACGGCCGTGGTATAAATGAAAGAGGGGACTCTCGGAGGTTCGGGGAACAGAGGTTTATTTGGGGGTCACAGGGGAACCCCTTACCTCAGGCCCGGTGCCTCAGGAGAGACACCTCAGGAGAGACACCTCAGGAGAGACCCCGAACCTGGGCTGCAGGGGGGTTTTGTCCAGGACAAGTTCAAGGGGTGGGTACAAACTATAAACCAATGAAACAAAGCAAAGCAACAAATGCCAACTGAATTACCTAACTACTGACAAATCAAAGGTAATTTGGGGAGGGGTCTCGGGGGAATCTGCCAACTGCAGGCCAAATCTCCTCGAAGGTTCTGGACCTTGGAGATAGGGACTCAGTGATGGACAGAGGAAAGAAGGATACATTGGAAAGGATGGGCAGGGATCATCATTGGGAAAGGACCAATAGGAAACAGTCTCTGGGCAAAGACCAGAGAGGCATAGAAACTCTTATCAACTTATGATAAGAGAAAATGCCAAGACAAGGGGCCCATGTGGGGTAACTAAAACTATACTAAACTTATTAAAACTTTCAAAAACAAAATCCTGCAACCCCACAACAATTTACTAGCCAACTGTTTCCAATTAGATGTGACAGTTTTGGGGCATAATCAATAGAAATGCCGTTGACTTCACTACCAGTTACCTTGACCTGTGATCTTTGGAATTAATTAGCTGCCAGCGTTTGGACTTTAAAAGATAACAGTAGAAGTTATAAAAGGACTGTGTGACATAAACACAATTGTTTTGGAGGAGAAAAGTAGGAGTATAAAAAAACAGTGAAAAGGATACTTGATACAAAGGCTTCTTGGTGGAATTCCAAGAGAGTTTTAATTGTTTTTCTCAGAGTTGGGATCTGTCAGTGAAGAATGAAGGGTAGTTTAGAATTCCTTTCTCCATCAACTAGAAGAAAACTAAGTGACGTTAACAAGATGAAAAGCCATTACTTTCTCTTAAGCCTGGAGATAGAGAACAATCACCGAATAATTATTTTGATTGCCAATTATCTGCAAAGTTATCTTGCTGTTCTGCTCTCCAATACACCTGGACAACTCTTTCTGAAGTTGATTCTGCTGCCTATCTGAGGGTACAACAGCTTCCTTAGCATTCAAAGGCTGTTTATCAAAGGCTGTAAATTGATGTAGCCTTCATTTATACAGCTTGACTTACTGTGAAAACTATAAGGTGTAAATAAGGTTTTCTCATTACACATAAACTTCTAAGAACTCCAGTGCCTCAGTGTCTTTTTGCTTAAAATGGGAATTTTTTAATCCTTACAGTACTGTTGGTAAGTTTTAATATGTGGAAAACCTTTTCAAGCCACTGGTTGCAAATCATGCAAAACCTGAAGAGTCCTGCTTGCTTAGATTAGCTATTATTTACAATACAGCTGAAAAAACAGTTTTCCTTTTGATGGGCTTGTCAAATCTGTAGCACTGTTAACTCTTCAGTATTATATAAGAAGTAAATTTAGTCCATTCAGTAACTACCAGATGTAGTTTTTTTGGCATAATGGGGGACAGTGTTTAAAAAAAAAAAAAAAAGAGGATGGTTGTTATAAATGATTATTAGCCAATCGGATTAAAAAAACCCAAAGTTTTATTTTTCCATTTCCAAATATCTCTCTGAGACAGCCACAAGCAACATTTGATCGAATGCTGGGTGAAACGGGCGGCCGGCAGCCAGGGTGCGATCCTGCCCTGTCCACACCAGCTGGATTTTGAGCCTGATTTTTATACTGTTTTCTGTGCCCAGCGGCAAGTTCATTGTGTTTCTGTTCAGTCTTCATATTCAAACACAGTCTTTCACTCGGTGATGAGTCTTGAACAGATTTCCCGGCACTGGGGTATGTCTGAAAGGATTTTCCTGGAACCTCTTTTTGGGATGGTGATTTTTCCATATCTCCAGGTCCTCCCTCGAGATTGCCATCAGCCACTTGATGGTCCAGGTGCATGGAGTCCAATTTGATTAATGAGCCACATCCTGGCAAGCCAACCCTTTTCTCTTTCAATCTGTCACTTCACAGTTGCAAAGTAAGTCCTGGTATTTGGAAACGCCTTTCCTATTCCCGGAACCAGGGCTTACTTTTCAGTTTCAGAGTTACACAGTACAATATTTCTAATACATTGTTTTATTCACTATCTCTATTACATTTCCTGTATTTTAATACATGAATTTATCCATCATATCCATTACAATGGTCTTTTTAGAAGAGACATGATAATTAATTAATTAATTAAAATTTAATTCAAACTACAATTTTATATTCTAAGGAATGTGTCAGCATGGGCAAGTCACTTTTTGTCTCTCTGTTTGAGAACATTTTGCCCCATGCTCTGATGGAAGGCAGTATGCTGGAAGTGGAAAAGGCAAGTCCTGCTGTAGGAATTCCTCACTGCTGGAGCTAACGGAAGAGAGTCTGTGAAAGTCCCAGCTTGTAATTAGCCAGGCAGTTACAAGATGTCACTGCATCCCCAGCCAGCAGAACCAGAAGAATTCTCCTTTAGCCAAAACCCATGGAAGGGGAAGCGCATCCATCAAAGGAACAAGACTCACTTCAGCTGTCTGAGCTTTGCTGAGAACATTAGTTGTGTTTACAGACATAGGAGCTGTAGCCTTGCTCCCCTCACTTGGCATTTCCCATTGTTCCCAGTCATTGCAAGCTTTTTAAATCCTGTTTACATGTGGTGTTTGTCCTGTAACTAGCATGTTTGAAAAAGTAGCATCACTTTAGCAGTAGCAGCATCACAATCAGCTCCTCGGCAAACAGATCTGCAAGATAACAAATACCTGTCAGTCACTGGGAAAATGTCTACTTAAAATATGCATTCTCATTCTTCTCTTCACTACATGGGCAATGGATTGTAATAGGATGTGGAAGGTGAACGAAGGGTATCTGGTTTTGCAAAAGATGGTAAATTCACACTCTGGGGAATATTATTATGCTACAGTAATAAATTATTTACTATAGAGAAAGTTTTCTTACCCTTGTATTTGCATTTTATTTCAACCTTTCAAAGAAATACAACCATTTCTGTTGGTTGAGGGACAGGAGTCCCTGTTCTGTAACACAATTTAGCAGTGCTACATCGGGAACAGGGAGTTAATCTCTTTTTTAATCAATAATCATTGTCGACAAAATGTAGTGAAATACGAAGTTTATTTTGCCTAAATAGCTATTAAAAAATCCAAATTGGAACAAAGGAAAAAAACTCTTTAATAGAAAATAGATTAAATACCTGTGCAATGGATAGTTTAACTCCAAGATCAAACTGAAGGTTGTGAGTAGGAACTTTGGAGGCAGCAAATTTACAATTGCAAGGCAAAGAGCAAACGTAAACGTGTGTGTTACACTCAGACAGGGGAAGTGAGTGATCCCTGACTCACCAGATGATAGCAGTATCTATAAAATATAAGTTCAAGCAAGTTTCATAACTACATTTATTTTTTTTTACTTCTCATTGATTCAATTAAAACCTCCCTTGTTCACAGAAGATGTTCCAGGGTAGTTATTAGTTTGGTTTAGATGTACTTCAGGATTGAAGGTGATTTTATTTTACTGGAATAATCGTCACATTCGGAAAAGCTGTGAGGCAAAACAGAGTTTGAAGAGAGGGAAAGGGGACACAGACTGAAATAGTTTGTGGAACAACAGGGACTGCTGAAAACATGTTTTTAATCAGTAATACCAGCACCTCTTTAAAATTTCTGTCTGGAATGCAAGCTAAAAAAAAAAATTAAAATTGTGGATATGTTTTAGCAAGTTTCTAGGAGTCCCAATATCCTTCTGAACTCAGCAGGAATAGGCACCTAAAAATCCAATGGCTTAATGTGATTGTAGGTCTTGAACCCTGAGAGAAGAAACAACCCAGAAAGTTTCCTCAAATGATGAGGCTTCAGCTGGTCTTTGTTCAGACACTGAACCTGGTTTGGGAAAGAGCTTGGGCCTCCTCCTCTTTTTGATGCAGCCCTGCTCTTTGACATCACAGCTGTATGAGTAAATGCTCAATGCTCTAACCCACAGAATCCAAAATCACCTTTGTTATAGATGTGTAATATGATGATTGGCTCTCACAATTAGAGGATGAATATTGTGTATATGTTAAGAGAAGTTTTATTGATGTATGGTTACATTATCGTGATTTGTTGTTTGGATGTCATCTGTTCTCCCCATACTCCCCTTTTCCCCTCTGTAGTGGTTTGAAAGCAAAACGACTGAGAGGCTCCAAGCCAGAAAAACAATTTAATAATAAGAAAAAAAAAAGGTAAAATAAAATAAAATAAATGTAATAATACAAAAGACCACTGACAGAGTCAGACTACAACCTGAGCAGGATGATGGAAGCAGTCCAGATGAGGGGATCTTCCTGAAGCAGTGATCCCGTAGAAAGGTCTGGTAGCTCTGGTCCTCTGGGAATCCAGTGGGTAAGAGCTGCTTGTACTGTTCCAAATCCCAGATTATATCCAGGTGGGAATGCTTGACTCTTCCCCCTGGGTGGAGCATCTCACAATGGGATGATGAGTCATGCAGGGGGTCCTTGAGGGCCCATTAAAGAGAGAGAGCTCCCAGAGGGAGTTATCTATGAGTCATGCAGCAGGCATTGATGGGCCATTAACAGAAGACACATTAACAGAAGACTCATTAACAGAAGAGGGCCTGGGAGAACACTGCTTCAGCAATTGGATTCAACAGTTCATGAAGATGGTGATAAAATATTTTGTGCATATCTTATACTACAACCCAGGACACCCTCTCTCTATTTTTGCCCCTGGACAGCCTGGGTTGTCGAGGACATGTGGAGGGAGGGCCCTTGCATGGGGCACCCGTGAACAGGGGAGGCTTCTTGTGGAGACGCAACACCTGACCTCCAGTCAAGCTGCATGAAAGGAGCCTCCACCGATGAACAGCAAAGAAGAGTTGACTGACAAACTTAGGGAGGGGCAGGGTTGATTGATGCAACACCAGGGCTATAAAAGGCAGAGCAGCCACTCTGTGGGTGAGCACGTGGCAGTCAGTCATGGACTCCCAGAGCACTGCCCTTTCTCCTTATTCAGTCCTTTGCTGTATTTCCTAAGGTTTAATAAATCTTCTAAAATTTTAAAAATGAGCGATCATTGTACATAATCTTGCGAGTGAAAGCAGAGCATTTTCTTACAGAAAATGTAAGAAATTAGAGATTTTTTTAGTTTGCACCTTAAAAAGTCATCCAGCCTCTTAACCTGTTTTGCATATGTCAATGCCTCACTGTTAGCAATGCTCTGGTATACAGAATGGATATGCAGAATTTCCTGATCAGCTCAAAGGAAAAAAAAACCACAGTGACTTCATTAGAATTAGATGAGAACAAAAGCCTTCTTAAACGGGTCTTTAAGGAGATGCCAACATTCTTTCTAGATGTTCCAGAAAAAGCTTCTAAGTGTTGGTACAGGCAATTTCACATCTTATTGAAACAAATAATCCGAGGATAGCTGGCACATAAAACACGTAACCAATTCAATTTTACTGCAACAAACTTTTAAAGAATTAAAGGACTAAAGCCCAACAGCCAGAATTTGTATGCTGTGGGGGGTTTCATTTTTCTTGTCATTGTTTATCGTTTTTGTGGAGAATTTCTTAATTAAATACCTTTACTTCACACTTGATATCATGCAAATTTTCCTAATTTCTGAAACTTGCATTTCCTGAATTTTTTTCCTCCTTCTTTTTGATGTCTAATGTGTTTCATTTATATCTAACATCCCTCCTGACAATTAATGAGATTGTTCATATTTAATAGGAACAATTAAACAAGAATTTTGTAAAAATTTAAGATCTGTTGCAGTTCTAAGCTCCAAAGCTGACTTTCATTTTCCCCTGCTTTAGGCTGTCTTGAGCACCTGGAAAAAGGCAGCCGAGATTAACAAAGGTTTCCCATTTTAACACTGATTAGATATACAATTTAATATAGCTAGAAAAAGCAAACAGAATGCTCTGTAAGAAAATAAAGTATGGAAGTGCTTAAAAAACAGGACAAGTGTGGAAATACTTAAGATACAGTAAAGCTTTGGATTACTTTCAGTATCAAAATGACTTGTAAACAGACATGGCTGGTTTGCCATTAAATTTTACCCATCCATTACTTTGTATTTACAAGACTTGTTTCATTTAAGCATCTGGTACTAAGACAAATCTAAAAGTTGTAAATGTTTGTTTGTTTGTTTGTTTGTTTGTTTGTTTGTTTGTTTTAAGTTGTTGGCTTTTGGAATTAACTTTATACACGGGGAAAGACTACCAGATTCTCTGATATTTTTACGGATTTAATAATGATTTAATAATGTGCTAATAACACTCAAACTGGAGTACAACTGAACTTAAACTACGAGTAAAGAATAGAACCTGTTCAGAGATTTGTGTGGGAGAGAGTCTGGCATCTGCACTTGGTGATTGTCATTTCCAAGTCCAATTTGAACAGAGGCTCAAAGAAGAGAGGTGCATTGTAAGAAATGGGAGACAGGGCTCCTGAGATTCAGTTGAGTGTTGTTATTGTAGGGTGCCTTCTCAGTTGGATGCTGTTTACCTTACCTTTTCTCTGTTAAATACCGTTTAGCTCAGACCTATTGTTATTGTAATTGCAAATGCCTTTCCTAAGTGTTTTCTCTGTTAAATGTTACTTACCTGGGACCCCTTTCCTTGTAACTGTATCCTTTTGTCAAATTCGCCCTGCCCCTGCTGCTTGCTGCCTCTCCCTGCTGTATCCCGCATGCCATGATGACACCACCCGGCGTGTAAATAAAGACTCACATGGGCCTTAGCACTGTGATAGATATGATTATAAATTCGTGCAATTAAACATAGAAGTTATAGTAAATGTAGTAGATGATAGAATGTATATTTTTGTAACCCTGTAAATGTAAAACTAATCCTGGTCCCCCGAATGGAGCAGGCGTTTTCCAAATACCAGGACATCCTTTGTGAACTGTAAATGTACAAGTTAACACCTTGGTTTACACCAGAAAGGAAGGTGGCTTGCCAGGATGTAGCTCCTTGAGCTAATCAGATCTTGGGCACCTGGACCATCAACCCATAAATACCAATTTCGAGGGTGGACCCTGAATTTGAAGACATCATCATCCCAAAAAGAGGATTCCCGGAAAATCCTTTCAGACATGGTCCAGTACCAGGAAATCTGTTCAGGATTCATCACCAAGTGAAAAGACTGGGTTTGAATTTGAAAACGCAATACCTCTGCTGCCGGGAGGCACAAAATACAGTATAAGAACCCGGACTCAACCACCAGAAAATGGTGGAACAGTGCGAGATAGCAGCCCTGCTGTTGGTCGGCTGTTTCACCCAACATTCGAATGTTGTTTTCGTTGCTGTCCCAGATAGATTTTAAAATGGAAAAATAAAACTTATTCTTTTATCCAATTGGCTAGTTAATCATTTATAACAGCACCCAGAGGAAGTGGAATAGATATAAAACCCCTAAAAACAACGAGCCAACACAAAAGCAAGGACTAAGAATAACACCTCTGGGTGTAGGCAGAACCATAGGAAACCTCACACCAATCAGAGCTGGGTTCCATCTTGTCACCATAACTTTAAAAGTGTCCCATACACAGGACTCCCCCAGACTTTCCAGTGAGCCAGTGTCTTCCCAGAGACTCTCGTGAGGAGGAAGCCCCAGCTCTGCTGTGTGGCACCGCTGAACATCTCCCTCTCTGCATCGTCCATCAGGAGCTGTGGTTGTGTGTGCAACCCCTTGAGCCCCCACCTAGAGCTGATCTTAATAAAGGCATTAAAAGGAGCTGGTCTCCTTGCCCATTCTTTTCATGCATGATCATGACATTTGCTGGTACAACCTATGTGGTCATTTCAGCTCAAGGTCTTTTGCCTCTTCCTCACAGGATGGCAACTGGAGCATGAAGAGATCTTTATCCTCCCTTTGGGCTTTAACTTATGGGAGGGGAGTAGACAGGGCTTTTTTCAAAACCCAAAGGTCTCCTATAAGTGAAAGCTCCTGGTTTCACTCCCTGTTTGCCATCCAAGCTGTAGAAACACAGACCTGCACGGGTGAAAGGTGAAATGATGCAAACAGCTCAGCAGCAGAAGAGTACTGATGGTAAATTTTTATTAAAACAGGATCAAACTCTCATTAATTGTTGTCTTGGTTTGGGAAGACAGGGAAAGCTGGAGTTTCCCTTGGACTGGAGAACGTAAACCACCCACCCCCCACCCACACCCTCCCCACCTTTTCCAATTATAAATTTACAGTTAGAGGCTTTCAGGCAAAGATTTGGGGATAGGAATAGCAGT
Organism: Trochalopteron elliotii; assembly: GCA_024734555.1. NCBI lineage: Eukaryota > Metazoa > Chordata > Aves > Passeriformes > Leiothrichidae > Trochalopteron > Trochalopteron elliotii. The sequence continues at coordinate 419,938 of JANPWX010000199.1, forward strand.
TCTTTATTAGTATATATAACAAAACAAACAAAAACAACAACTACAGCATTAATAACAAAACAGTACCAAGAACCTTGAGGGCTTTGTGTCACGAAAACCCAGGGCAGTTTAGTCTCGGTGCCCCTGCAGGATCCTCAGAGCACCAGGCTGGAAACAGTGGAAAGTCCTGGCCTGGTAGTGGAAGGGCAGGATGTCCCCGACAGGCAGAGGCAGGGTGTCCCAGCAGGGCAGGGGGCTGCAGGGTCACACTGTAGCAAAAAGAGCAGTGCGGAAGAAGCCCTGAGGGCAGAGCAGGGCTGGCCCAGCTCCAGCAGGGCAGGCAGAGAAGCTCAGAAATTCCAAGGCAGGGGAGCAGATGATGGTAGATTTCCCAGGACCGGACTTTCTGGTGACAGTGAGTTCCTCTCGCAACAAGCAGCAACCCAGCCGTTCTCTCTTCCCGAATGCCGAGAAAACAGAGAAGCAAGCTGCCTCAAGCTCTGTCCTTCACCTGCCCCAAAACTCGCTATCTCCCTCTCTGAGCTTTGCCCACCTCTTTGTTTTGGTCAAGCACCCTTAAGCGCCCAATAATTAGTCTCCTTAGTAACTTATGGGGAAAAGAAATTCTTTAGAGTAAAAAAGGAAAAACCTAATCCCCAACAATTGTCCATGATGGATGCAGAAGTTCCATGACAGTGCCACCTTTGGGACAGTGCCTCTGCTCCTTTATTTTTCCTGCGATGATCTATTTGCATGGAGAGGACGGACTCAGGTATCAAAAACCACATGTCCTTCACAACTAAATGTAAATGATTCTGTATTTGAATGACTACCTGATAAAAGATAGTGAAAATCCACCCTGAACCCCTACCATGACTCTGTGTTTTAATTGAGTATTATCTCTGAAGTGTCTGTTTGAAAGTGGTTTCTCTTTCATTCTGCCTGTTGCCGACAGCCTCCTCAGGAAAGTTTTCAGGCAGGCCATCTGTAACCTCTGTCAGAAACAGTGCATCATTGGACACTAAAGCTGTCACTTAGTTCCTGATTTTTATAGGTAAATTATGGCAAATCAAAATATTTAGCATTTTGTACTGTTTCTCCTGCTTTCACTAAATGCACCACATGTATGAACTGGGCTTGTGTTACAGGAGAGGGAGTTGGACTAATTTAGAGCATATTTGACCACATAATGCTGGGGCATTAAATGATAATTGAGGCTTCTCAGAAACCAGACTCATTCTGGCTGCAATTCTGTCCTGCTGGGGTACAAGTCCTTCCCACTAGAGCAGATTCTACACCTAGTCCTCTCACCTGTTGTAAGAAACAGAGTGACAATTTCTAAATTCAATTTTGCCTTGCTATAGTAGGGCTTTTCTCTATCATTTAGCTCAAACCTGTAAAGAAACAAAATAATAATTTCTAAGTTTAGTTTTGCCTTGCCTATGGTGGGGCTTTTCTCTGCCATTTAGCTCAGACCGATTGTTATGGTAATTAGAAATGCCTTCCCTAAATGTTTTGTCTGTCAAATGTTAATTACCTGAAACCCCTTCCTTTGTAACTGTCCTTGTTGCCATCCCTGCCATAGCAACCACGACTCCGGCCATAGCAACGACTGGGGAGAACCTGGCACCGCCCTACATACAGATGAAAAGACCTCGGGTATTTGTGGGACAAAATTTGAACTGAAAACCCCTAAATAAAATGACGAGCCAACACAAACCAAAAACTAAAAATAACCACTCTAAGTCAGCAGAACCATGGAGAGCCTCACACCAACCAGACCTGACCATCTTACTCCATAACTTCAGAAGTATCCCATACCCAGGACTCCCCCAAGCTTTCCAACAAATCAGTGGATTTTCCAGGGACTCCTGCGAGAGGGAAGCCCCAGCTCTGCCGTGTGGAGGAGCTGAACGTCTTCTCCTCTGCATCGTCCATCGGGAGCAGTGGCGGTGTGCGCAGCCCCTCAAGCCCCCACCCAGAGCTGATCTTAATAAAGGCATTAAAAATGTAATAGATGTGATTATAAATTCGTGCAATTAAAACATAGAAGGAAGTTATAGGAGATGATAGAATGGATATTTTCTATAACCCTGTGAGTATAAAAAGTAACCTTGATTCCCGGACTGGGATGGGCGTTCACCAAATACCAAGACATGCTTTGTATACAAACTAACATCTCGATTTACACCAGAAAGGAGGGTGGCTTGCCAAGATGTAGCTCCTTGAGCTAATCAGATCTTGGGCACCCAGACCATCAACCCACCATCAACCCACCATCAACCCACCATCAACACATCGACACCCATTTCGAGGGTGGACCCTGCATTTGACGACATCATCATCCCAAAAGAAGATTCCTAGAAAGTCCTTTCAGACTCGGCCCAGCACTGAGAAATCTGTTCAAAGTTCATCATCAAGTGAAAGACTAGGCTTGAATTTGAAAAACACAATACCTCTGCTGCCGGGAGGCACAAAATACAGTATAAGAACTCAGACTCAAACCCCAGCAAATCGTGGAACAGTGCGAGATAGCAACCCTGCTGTCAGTCGGCTGTTTCACCCAACATTCGAATGTTGTTCCCTGTGGCTGTCCCAGATAGATTTAAAATGGAAAAATAAAATTTATTTTTTCTATTCGATTGGCTAGTTGATCATTTATAACAAAAAGGAGCCAGTGTCCTTGCCCGTTTATTTCACTGTTACTAGGTATCTCACACCTGAAACCAGGATTTCAGAAGTATTTATGGATTACTTGGTTATGCTGTTAAAAAGATGATATTTTCCACAGTGAGGCTCCTGTAAGCAGTTTAAGCTATCTTTTGCAAGGTAAGATGAACCACATTTAGATTAAAGTATTTCTATATTTTAGATTCTACACTGATCTTAAAAAGCTGTGGCCAACTGATATTGGTTTGTACTGGGGATATCTCAAATTAATCTCCCTTCTTTTGCCCAATTTTAGGGAGTGTTAAATTCTTTGCTGAGTTCAGCCGGCACTGGCACTGCATTCAAGTTTCTGAATGGCAAATGGAAGGGTTTTAACATTATTATAATAGACAGTCAACATGAGATTTCAAGTGAGAATTTGTGGAACTGCCAAGACCCAATACACCACAGAGAGGTGGCTTATATGCTTCATCTCAAAGTATTACTTCATTTTTTATAACGAAGCAATGGTTTCTCAGGAGAAAACTGTGAGGTTGCTTGGTTCTTTGGGTTTTTTTTGAGAGACATTGTTTTGTTTTTAATGATGTTCAGCCATAACTAAGCCCAAAATACCCACTAATTATAAGGGTACACATATAACAACAATAACAATAAAAGACAATAATTATTCTTACCACAGTGTTATTTTAAACTGGATATTTCAAAATGACAAGACTAAAAAAGATTCACAAAAATCCAACATCTCATAGCCTGGGTTCTAATTAAAATCCCTCCCAACCTCAAGACTGTCATGACAGGAAGTCACTGTCCCTGTAGTTCCGGGGTGACTGATGAAAGACTTCAGACAAACCACAAACAGCCATTGGATCAGCTGATGTGACTGTTTTTAGAGCAGCTCAACTACAGCCCTAATGCTCTAGTAAAAAGATATTTTCACTATGAATTTAAAAACATCAAAAATGTCATTCCAGAGATCTTTGCAAGGTACAGAATACAGTTCCATGCTGAGTTTGACTGCCAATTAACTGGAAAGTTTCATCCACTGTTTTTAGCTACTTAGCTTGTAACAAGCTAAGAGAGGGGAAATAGGTTTTAATTTGACATGTCTGTAGCGTTGACCCTCTGACTTGGTCACAAATGACAGCACCACAAACAGATCCTAACTCTTTCTGTGTGTATACCTGAAATGAGGGGAATAATGAGGATCTCTCAAGATGGAAATTTTATTCACCAAGCCAAGAAAAGGTTTCACATGGATTGGGATACTTATCATAAGAGCAAGTGCTGGAAAAAAGACTTCATCAAACCCTCATTTTCACCCTTAGTTTAATTAAGATTCCCTAATTCATTGCTGCCAAAACTCCTGAAAAGAGTTGGTGACTTGTTAGCATTGGGCAGAAGGGATGTATCTCTACTCATGTAAATTAGCACTGTCAAAAAAGTCCGCATAGGCCTTTTTCCTTAGTGATTCCAGGTAAAAAGAGATCAACAACAAAAGAGAACTGGTAAAGTGCTGTAACACTCAGAAGAAAGCAGTTGAGAGTGTGACTCTGTAACCTTGTAACCCTTTAACTACAAGGTGACTGGAAATTCTGTAATTTTGCTACTTTTCTTATCCTTTTTCTGATAACCAGCATGTAGCTCAGTCTTAGAATTCTGTAAGTCATTAAAAATAAAGGTGATGCAGTCCAGGAGGGAGGCCTGAATCTGTAAGTTTGTGCTGTGCCTGTATGTAAATCCCAAATCTGTGCTTCCCTTCTTGGTGACTGCTTTATGTTGAACTACATGAAGATGGTAGAACTGACTACACTCAGGCCATGTTGCAGTAATGATAACCTGTCTCGTGGCTGGGTAGATATTTAACCCTGCAATTTCATTGACTTCTCTTACATTAAATGACTAAAAGACATCAGAGATATGGGTCTGGCCCAGTGAACATTAGGGAAGATCAGGAAGAAAGAAAATGTCAAATACTGATTAGACAAGAGCAATTGCAATCGCCAAACACCAATTAAAAGGAATAAAGTGATGCCTTGGTTTGAAAAGACAGGTGTCTGCCAGGGAAAAGCCGGAGCCTCCCTTGGAATGAAGAATGTAAATTCCCTCCCTCTGAATTATTATAATTTTGAAATTAAGGGGCTTTCAGGCAAAGATATGGGAATAGGAATAACAGTTCTTTACTAGGAATATTAAAAATAAAAATGTAGTACCAAAAAAAAAAAAAAAGGCAAACAAACAAAAAAGAAAGCACTGAGAGAGTCAGAATACAGCCTGACACCCTGTTGGTCAGGGTGTTGGTAGCAGCCCAATCAAGTCCTCCCGGATTGACAGATGTGGCTCTGTTGGAGCAGAGATGATTCTGTTAGAAGGGTGTAGTTTTCCCCAGAAGGTCCAGTGGTGCTGAGATGGGTCTGGTCTTCCTCTGGGAATCCAGTGCAAACAGGCTGTGCTGGTGTTCTGAATCTCAGGTTTGATCCAGGTAGGAATGCTGGGCTCCTCCCCCTGGGTGGAGCATCTCCCCATGGGATGATGGAATTGTATCAGCCATGCAGTGAGCCTGGATGGCCCATTAACAGAAGATATGCCCTAGAGGGAAGATGGGTCCTGGAAGGGTTAAAGAACAGTGCCCACCTGGTTTTAACAGCAGGCCCACTAACAGAAAACACCTGCCCCCTCCTCCCTGGAGTCACAGGGAATGGGTCATAGAAGAGAAAAAACACTTCCACAACTGGTTGCAGCAGATAGTAATAGAATACATAGCTCTGGTTGCCTCCTGCATTGCAACCCAAGACAAGTGATGGTGCAATTGAAACTACAGATGTAAAATCCAGAACTGGGAGAGGGTGCATGTGTATGGTTTTTGGAAGGAGGTGGCTGCTTCCTTTTTTAATCTAGTTCAACTATAATGTAGATAATAATCACTAATATGAAAAACAAATAATTAATTTCCTGCATTCCTAGATGGAAGGTTTCTAAGGAAAATCCTAGCAGAGTGGGAAGGCAGGTGCAGAATCAGATGGTATTAAACTTTCCTGACACAGATTACAAAAGATGTGTGAGCAGCCTCTAGAAGTGCCAGTTCTCAGGGAGATACAGCAAGAGATCTTGACCACCTGTGGGTAGTGAAGATTTCATGGTACTTGTAACTGTCACAAAATAAAAGGCAGCACTCTGGAAATGTTGCATGTAATTGATTTTGCCTCCCTAGTTTTCCGCTCAACGTTTCTAATTGAACACTTTTTCTTAAAATAGTGAATCTAATCAATCCTCAGGGCAAAACAATTATTTTGTCTCACTCTTGACAAACAAGTGTTTTGTTTGCATTTGCTTCTGTAATTAAAGTCCCAGCTGCCAATAGTGAAATGATCTATAGAAATTAATGATTATTTCCCCTGTAAATACACTGTACAGTATTTCTGTCATGGAAGAGTAACCCTTGTTCCAAGACAGAGATGGTTCTATTCCTCTGATTCAGGACAAAAAATGCTGTGTACGTTTTGGGGAAGGGGGTGGGGAGCTGAAGGGGGTTAGAGAGAGAACAGCTGACAGGAGGGATTTTTGTACATGTGCACTTACAGAATGGACATGCTGGATGTTGAATGTAAATTCAAGCTTGACAAAATCTACTTTTAAGACCACTAATGGTGTTTCTGAGAACTATCATACTCCTTTTGAAAATTGTAAGTAGGAAGAGGCAGGACCAGCTAGCCTAGGAATGGAAGCAGCATCACCCCTCAATGTGAATTTATCTGACACAGGACTTTGAGCAAAGCACCTCTGATTTTCTGTCAGGTTTGGGGATGCTGGTGTGTCCCTTTCATGGTACCCCTAGGAGAAGCTATAACTTGGTGGGTGTATTCTTTGTGCTATATTATGCTATGTTTTAGTGTGCTTATAAGTGTTCCTCAGATTGTTCTTTTAAGTGTTGTCTCTTTCCCCCCAGCTCTCTGTATTGTTTCCTTCTCAAGCCATGATGATGTTCTTCAGGCTTTCAGTGAGTGTCAGCCAATCTCAGCCTAAGTAAAAGGTTTTGTGTTCATGTGTATTTTACACCACAGTGTCAAATCAACCATCTAGAAAATAGTTTGCTGGTGAATGCTTCTGTTGGAGTATTCTGGGAAATAATTTTCTTTTATGAGTAATGCTAGAAGGTGTGCAAATTCAGAATACACACTCTTTACTGCAAATAATTTGAGAAAGACACTTCTACCAGATTGTGCATCTTCTCTACTTAATAGGAAGGACTCTGGCACATTGAATTATTTATTTATCAAAGTAGAAATACTGAAAAGGGCACCTAGCAATATGTTTTAGGTGCTTTTGGCATCACTAGGAATGCATCACAAATAATACCCTAAAATTACAGCAGTATAAAATACTCAAGATATAAAATACCTCAAGAAAAAAACACAATTCTAGTTACTCTAAATAATCTAGCAATTATGCACACTTGGAATTCATCCTGGTTTTAAAATACGGGGGAGGGAAGAAGACTTGCAACTTCTCCTTGGGTGGAATGTGTAAGCCGGATGCTGTGAGTTACAAAATGAGACTTGAATACAGGTATCAGTTCAAATTCAAAGCTTCAAAACCAAACTCTGCTTCACAGGATTCACATGCAAACCTTATTACTTGACCGCCAGTACCAGAAAATTGTAATGTGTAGAAGTGGGGATTCATACTTCTACCAGGCATTCAGAGGAAAGCCAAGACATTGGAAAGACTCTGGAGAAGGCAATTCCTATTTGCAGTTTGCTAAAAAGCCTAGGTTTAATATCTTACTTAGTTTAGCTCACAGAGTGAAGTCCTGTCCATGACTTGGACTCTCCTGAGTCAGGGAAACTTGAGACTAACAAGGAAAGAATAGAATTTGTGCATTAAAATCCAAGAATAGTGTTTTGCAATCTTACCAAGAAGTCCTTTTATGGTTGTGGAGCTTCTGTCAGGAAACAATCTTCAGATGTTCACAGCTTTAGGAGATGGACTCCCACTTTCTGTCATGGGCGCCGTGGAGGTTGGCAGGACTGAGGGGTCTCACTGGCCTTGGCCTCTAAGGGGTCATATCTCAGCTGCCCAAATACACTCAGGCATAGGGCTTTCCTTGCTGGGGAAAAGAGCTGCACTGAATGGCCAGACACCTGTGGCTGAAAGTGATTCTGCCTCCTAGATCTGCGAAAGAACGAGGATTTCTCCCAGAAGAAAGCTGCCAGGAGCTATGTCTCTGGCTGACCTTGGGCTCCTGGGGGCCACCTGAACTGCCCACAGGACACTGGGTGTAGTTGTGGGAGGTAATGGTTAGGGTGGTGGTCAGGGTAGTGGTTAAGAGTAGTGATCAGGGTAGTTCTAACGTCTGTGGTTAGGGTAGTGGTCAAGGGTAATGGTTAGCAGTAGTGGTACGGGTAGTTAAAAATGGTAACTTTTCTCATCTTTTTATATAGAGGGAAAATTATTTTTTCAATAAAAACTGATTTCCAAGTACAACCCCGTATCTACTGCTTTATATGCAGGATCTTAGAGAATAAGAAATTCTGAATACTCTATATAGGGTTTGAAAATGCAAATATAGCTTTTGTATGCATAAATCAAATAAGGAAGGGCTTGAAAACAGGAGAAAATATGATCTCTATGAAGGCAATAAAAATCGTTCTGTGTATTCAGGGCTTTTTTGTGTCACTGTAACACCGTCTGTGATCTTGGCTGGGACTGAAATCGCTGCTGCCGCCTGGTGGTAAACACGAGGTATTACGCATGTGCACGATTTTTAATGATTGTAGTGTCACCTGCAGACCAAAAGGAATGTGTGGACGCTCAGTGACTCGGTGGCTCTGCATTTGTCATAGCTTTTTACGCTCATGCTGCTGCCCAGTAGGGAACATCCAGTCCTTTGAGTCAGAGCACTGTAGTGGCACTTTCAGTGGCTGCCTCTGCCTCCCCACCAGCCCAGTGGCACCTTGGGAGCATCAGGCTGCTGCTGTGGTAGTTTTTTGAGGAGGTCATCCATTCACAGTGTCAGCAGGGTGATGTAAGTAGATATCTAAGTTGAAATAGAGAATTCTGAGACTGAAGTGTCAAAATACACGTCTAAACAGTCTAAATATATGTTTTGTTTAAGTGTTAATATAAGTTAAACATGCCAATAGATCTCTAAGTATAAACAGGTATTCTATACAATAAGTGCACATAGTCTAAATAGATGAGTATATAAAATTACATATGTATTTATAAATTTGTATTTATTTTATATGTAGTATATTATAATATATTTTTATATCTAATTTATATTACATTCATTTACATGTTTATATTTATATTAAAAAAATACAGGAATATATAAAAGTCCTTTGGGAAAAGATTTTGGTTTCTGGCTGCATAAGTCCAGGTAGATTTGTCTTTCCCAGAAGCCCAAAACTGTGAAGGTCCTTTCAAATACTGCCTGGGATTTATGCAGCCAGAAACCAAAAGTTCTCACACTGTCATGGAGAAAAACAAAAGCAAAAATCTCTTGTATAAAAGTTCAAACACACAGTTTTTCTTCCACAAAGCTCAGCTGAGATAACACTCAGGTGGTTCACTGGATTCTCTGAATTATTATTAAGTCTTGCCAGATATTTTTGATTAGGTTAAATTGCAGTGAATCTGTACCAAAAGACTGAAGCCATGAAGCACAACAAGCTGTGCTGCAAACCCTGGTGGATTTTGTGTGTCCCTGCCTGTACCTGTTCAGGTGGTCACCTACTGTGGTGTCAGTGCTTCCTGTCAGAGTGGGGAGGGGGCAGACCCAAAGAGATGGAGGTGAACACTATGGAAGCATTTCAAAGCAGATGGACATCACCAAGGCAGAGCTGCTCAGGAATGGCAGGTAGAAACTGAAGCCCCCAGAGCTAAAGATGTCTGACCAAAACAATCTTCTTTTCTTCTCCTATGACAGCAGCTGTCCTCAATCATTCCTGCTGTTTGCAGTGAGTAAAAAATCATCCTGGAGATTTGCTTCTGGGAACAGTGATCCACTTCCTAATGAGAGTTGATTGAGTGTCTGTGAGAAATGAGGATGCTGCAGATGGGGTGATGGGAATGGGGAGTCTAGTGAATACTGTCAGGTGAGTCTCCTGATGTGCCTTTTCTAACACTGCGCTGGCACTGAGTGACCTCATTTTGATGTGAACTGTCTTGAAATGTGTGCTGGAAGTACAATAAAATGCATCTGGGAACCTTTGTGCTCTTCTTTTCATGTAAATTTTTATGTACTTGGAAACAGATTTTGAGATCTAGCAGTGAATTCAGTGATTTGTCCCAGCCAGAGACCATTTTCTTGACTTAAAAGTAACTTTTAAAACCCAGAACCACAGGGCTTGTAGTATGTTACAATAGCAGAGTGAGACTCAGTGCAGTACCTCGTTCAGAAACACAGCTGCCACAAGGGCTGGGTCAGCTAGGACTGCCCTTGCTGTCATGTGTTTTCCTCTCTTGGAGGAGGTTTTAGCATGTAAAGTACCGTGAGGTTGTGAATTGCAGTCCAGAGCATATTCAGATTCCTGGTGCTTGGGGCTGTGGTGTCTGGTGTACAGAACACACTTCAATGCGTCTAGCTTGGGTTTGGATGTACATTTCCAGAGTTACTCAGACGGAGAAAAGGCCAAGAGGGTGGTGGGAAGGGCTTACTCCCAGGCCTGGACACCCTCAAGGCAAGGGATGATTTTTAGATACTTCTTGTCTTGTGCTTCCCAGCCCAGGGCTAACTTGATGTTCACTGAATTGAATGTGTACTTAGGGTGCCTGAAGGATCCTTGCAAGCATAGCACTGGAAAAGTCAGGAATAATCAAAAGATGAGAGCAGCACATGGGAGGAAGCAGGAAGGACTATTTTTTGATTTGACCTTGGGTTCCAGTTCCTCACGGGGGGTCCGTGGTGCCCAAAGTACAAAGGCAATAAATCCTGGAGTACCTGTTTGTTCACGTCTTGAGCTTGGAAGAGACACATTGGACATGAAATTCCAGGGAAGCTGCACTTGCAGCAGTGGCTGGAGCAAGAAGCAGTGGAAACTATTTGCTGTCTGCTTGTTCTCCACCTTCAACTCAGTTTTCTGGGGCCCCAGGTAATCACACATTATCTTTTATTTTTCCAAAGTCTTTGCTGAAGTGTTTCTATGTTGCTGGGGTGTTGGAGACAGGGAGACATTAACACACTGAGCTCATGCAGCAACAACCCACCTTTATTGTCCAGCAGCTCCTTCTACAGAGCTTTCAAATTTCCCACACTTACAGACATGTTTGGTCAAGGGTCTCAACTCTGACTAACTCACTGGCCAATGCTATGGGTGCATCCATGCTTCAAAGGGGTTGGCTGAGGTCCTCTGACTGGGTTTGAATCCAACCAATGGTTATCGTGTCCAGGGACTCGTTTACTCTGAGCTGGGCTGGTCAAGATGGCATCTGTTAAGCCAAATCATCTGTGCAGCTACAGAGCAGCTATATCTGTCACATTTCCAAATTTGGCAGTGAGATTTTACGTAGCTGGAATTTATTTCTGTTTCAGGAATTGTGTCTCATTGTACAGTCTGTGACTTAACAGTTCCCATAACTACAGTGGAAGGAGGCAAGTGAAGCCAAGAGCCTGGACTAGAATGCCCCAGGCCCCTGCCAAACATAGGTTACAAAACAGCAAAAAAAGCCAACAAAAACAAAACATCTCAACAGACTGGGAGTAGCTCAGAAGATACACGACCATTAATGACCATTAATGATCATTAGCTCCAAACATCACCCCTGGCATGGTCAGAGACACCTGGTCTGGAAAAGAATGATAAGAAAACCAAGGAATGAGCACCAAATCAGCATTGATGGTGAAGAAATCTGTAACCAACAGGAAACAAAATACTAAGAACTGTGTAACTTAGGAGCAATGAATATTGAACAAATGAATTTCTACAGGTTTTGACTGTATAAACTTTAGGAAAAGACTGGTAAAATTCATGTGTCATGGAATGATTTTCTCTACATACCTGGGCAATGTGTGGATGAAGTTATTTTTGTTGCACAACTTGGCCAGAACAACATCCCAGCCAGAATAAAGGAATGGCTTGGTTCACTAACACTAAAAATATTGTTGGAAAGGTTGTTGGGGTTTTTTTTCCCTGCAGTTTCAGTGACACTGGGACTTCCATAAACTAAAGGTATTACTTGATACTTCAGTTTCAGAAATATTCAGCCCCTCAGCAGCAATCTCTCCCAGCCCAGTGTTTTCTGGCTCACACGCAGCTTGGAGATTGGACAAGAAATACCAGCTCTGCTGTTATTTTGGTTTTCTTAGGGTGTTTGTTTGTTTGTTTGTTTGTTTGTCTGTTTGTTTGTTTGTTTGTTTGTTGGGTTTTTTTATTGTCAGAGTCCAGGGCATTCCTTTGGTTGCCCTGGATGGTCACAGACCTCGGCAGAGAGACCTGGGACCTGAGAAAGAGGGTTTGAATCCTGGACGGGGGGGTCTGTTCAGGGTGGGTGTCTGGCACAGAGCCCAGAAAGACACAGGCTTTGATTTCTGTCCATGGAAAAAGCTTCCAACATTGAGAGAAGAATTACAAGTCACAAAGGTGTGAAAACAGTAGTGTAGCAAATCACTGGGTGGAAAATTTAGTAGTTTTGGGGTTCTTAGAATGGAGCTGACTGGGGGACAAGATGGAGATTTTAGGGCGGTGCCCTGGGTTCCTCTTCTTCTCCCTTGGCCTCCACCTTCTGATGTGACGTGGGCACAAAGTAGGTTCAAGGAGATTGGGTCAAAGTAGAAATGGCCATTTTAGTACAGGTGATAGGCATTGGCATGAAATTGTAAATAATAAGTACATAACTATCTGTATAAGAGGCAGTGACCTCCTATCACGGGGTGAGTCACCTGTGTCTGAGCTGCTGTGAACATCTCGGCTGGGCACAGAGAAATGTAAGATAAGAAATAATAAACACGCGAGAAACCAAGAAACACCAAGACCTTGAGACTCCTCTTCATTCTCGTGCCGAGTTAAAAGGCTTCAGAGGGCAAAAAAGACTCACTCAAACCCCCAGAACCACCACCTGCATCTCAGGTCAGAGAGAAAACCTAAACCCGAGACGATTTGGGGTTTTATTGAGATTTGAGGGGGATTTGAGTACACAGGGGCACCAAGGACGAGGCCCGGGATTGAAAATCCCGCAGGTCTGCCTGGAAAAACATGGAATTTGGGGAAAAAATTGGGAATTTGGGGTGGAAATTTGGGAATTTTGAATAGGATTTGGGGTGGGATTTGGGGATTTATTGGGAATTTTGGGGATTTAGGGGAGATTTGGGGGCACAGGAACAGCAATGACGAGGCCCGGGAACAGAAATCCCACAGATGCCCCTGGAAAAACATGGAATTTTGGGAAAAAATTAGGAATTTTGGGTGGAAATTTGGGGATTTTGGGAAGGAATTCAGAAATTTGAGGGATTCCAGGTGGAATTTGGGGTTTTATTGGGATTTGGGGGCACAGGGACAGAAATGAGGCAGCCCAGGAGTGGAAATCCCCCAGATCTCCCTGGAAAAATGAAATTTTGTGAGGACTTTGGGAATTTGAGGGATTTGGGGTGGGACTTGGGGATTTATTGGGAATTTTGGGATTTAGGGGGGATTTGGGGGCACAGGGAGCAGAACGAGGCCACCCAGGAGGGGAAATCCAGCAGCTCCCCCTGGAAAATTTGGGAATTCCAGGAATTTCAGGAGGGATTTAGGAGATTTAAGGAATTTTAGATGGGAATTGAGGTGGGGTTTAGGGTAGGAATGAGAGATTAGGGGTGGAAATTCTGGGATTTGGGGGGGAAATTCTGGGATTTGGGGTGGGATTTAAGGCGGGATTTAAAGAATTTGGGGTGAGATAGAGGGAATTTTGGGGCATTTGGGAATTCAGGAATTTTGGGGGTATATTGGGGGGAATTTGAGGGGATTTGGGAATTCAGGAATCCAGGAATTTTGGGAATTCCTGAGCGGGGAGGCCCCGGAGTCGGGAATTCGGGACAGTTCCCAGAGCAGGGGGAAGACGAGACAGGAGATGGCTGGGATCAGCACCTGGGGGGGACAGGGACCCCAAAACCTTCAAAAATGGCCCCAAAATGTCAAAAAATGGCCCCAAATGGGCCCAAAACGTTCCAAAATGGGCCCAAAAGGGTCTAAAAGTCAAAAAAATGACCCCAAAATGGCCCCAAAAAGTCGAAAAATGGCCCCAAGTGTCTCCAGGTACCCCAAAGTGTCCTCAGGTGTCCCCAAATGTCCCCAAGGTGTTCCCAAGGTGTTCCTGAGGTGTCCCCAAGGTGTCCCAAAGGTGTCCCCAGGGGTCTCCAGGTGTCACCAAAGGACTCAAAATGTCCCCAAAGTGCCTCCAGGGTGTCCCAGAGTGTCCCCAAGGTGTCCCCAAAGTGTCCCCAGATGTCCCGACAGTGTCCCCAGAGTGTCCCAGAGTCTCCCTAAAGTGACCCCAGAGTGTCCCCAGATGTCCCCAAGGTGTCCCCAAGGGTCTCCAGGTGTCACCAAAGGACTCAAAATGTCCCCAAAACGTCCCCAGGGTGTTTCCAGGGTGTCCCCAGGGTGTCCCCAGCTGTCTCAAAGTATCCCCAGGGTGTTCCAGAGTGTCTCCAGATGTCCCCAGTGTGACCCTGACCATCCCTGAGATGTCCCCAAGGTCCCCAAG